>CAJUWN010000434.1:49969-166599 GCA_910589765.1 Avena atlantica | reverse complement strand
CTTGCATAAGACTACTAAAGCTAACATTGAACACATGAATGCTAAGTATACACTTGCTGGGGATAAAGGAGAAAGCATGTTGTGTTTGATGTTGGCGATCTTGTTTTGGTTACATTTGCGTAAGATCGTTTTCCTGATTTACGCAAGTCTAAGTTAATGGCCACGTGCTGCTGGCCCTTTAAGGTGTTAGAGAAAATCAATGATAAAGCATATAAACTTGAGTTGCCTGCAGACTTTGGTACGGTGTCCTACATTTAACATTGCAGATTTGAAGCTTACTTTTGGTGAGGAAGATGAAATTGCGTCGAGGACGACTTCAATTCAAGAAGGGGAGCATGATGTGGACATCCCTACTATTGATACAACCGTTGTACCTACAGCAACACACATACAAGGAACCATCACAAGATCCGTGCCAAACAACTTAACTATCAGGTACTTCGTTTCTTGGAACTATTCCTTACATACATGAGAATATGATGCTGCCTAAATCAGATACATTTCTTACTCGTAGGAATGATGGACCAAGCATGGATGAGAGGGGCAAGCATTGGAGCATGGCCATGCATGGAGATGGCAGCAAGCATGTGATGATCCAAGAGAAGGCCACGGATGAAGATTTCAGAACTTTGAGGCCACCCATAATGAAGAAAGAAGGCTTGGACGAAATATTCAAGATCAATACTTTACGAATTCGTCCATAGCATAATATGGTGCTGCGACACCTTATTTTGTGCCAGGCCCATGTAATTTTCGCAGGATTTAATTAGCAACTTTTTAGAGTCTGTATTTGAGGGGAAAAGGACTTTTAGGGTTGGATTCGGCCACCACTTCCTTGGCTGGCCGAAACCCCCACCTTTTCTCCCTTAAATACGCCCCATAGCCGAACCTCTAGACTCGGATTTTGTTTAGACATTAAGTTAGCCATATCGCAACTTCCCAAGGCTCGAGCGTCGCAGAGGCCTCTTTACTTCGCACCTATTCAGGATCCCACCTCTTCAATAAAGCTTTCCTCTTAATCCGCAATATCTTGATTGCAATATTGGTTCTTACTTGTTCTCGATTTCAGGTAGGAATTAAGACCCTCGCTGGTCAGGGCGGATCGTGTTCACGCAGGATCGGTAACCTCCAGAGATTGGCCTAGCGATTGCATTGGCGCCGTGCTCGCACGTGTAGTCGGATCGTCAAGCCCGAACTCCACCAAATCGATTATCGCCATCTCATCGAAAGATCGGACACCTTTGCCCTATCAAGATGGCACACTTTATTCCTTGTCATAAAACGGATGATGCTGCGCATATTGCTGATTTGTTCTTTCGTGAAATTGTTCGTTTACATGGTGTGCCAAATACTATTGTCTCTGATCGTGATACTAAATTTCTTAGCCACTTTTGGAGATGTTTATGGGCTAAGTTGGGGACTAAATTGTTGTTTAGTACTACATGTCATCCCCAAACTGATGGTCAAACTGAAGTAGTAAATAGAACTTTGTCTACTATGTTACGGGCTGTTTTAAAGAAGAACTTAAAATTGTGGGAAGAGTGTTTACCTCATATAGAATTTGCTTATAATCGTTCATTACATTCTACCACAAAGATGTGCCCATTTGAGATTGTGTATGGTTTTGTTCCTCGTGCACCTATTGATTTATTGCCTTTACCTTCTTCGGTGCAACATAATTTGGATGCTACACAACGCGCTGAAATGATATTAGACTTGCATAAGTGATAGGGCAAAAGGTGTCCGATCTTTCGATGAGATGGCGATAATCGATTTGGTGGAGTTCGGGCTTGACGATCCGACTACACGTGCGAGCACGAGCGCCAATGCAATCGCTAGGCCAATCTCCTGGAGGTTACCGATCCTGCGTGAACACGATCAGCCTGACCAGCGAGGGTCTTAATTCCTACCTGAAATCGAGAACAAGTAAGAACCAATATTGCAATCAAGATATTGCGGATTAAGAGGAAAGCTTTATTGAAAGAGGTGGGATTCTGAATAGGTGCGAAGTACAAGAGGCCTCTGCGACGCTCGAGCCTTGGCGAAGTTGCGACTATGGCTAACTTAATGTCTAAACAAAATCCGAGTCTAGAGGTTCGGCTATGGGGTGTATTTAAGGGCGAAAAGGTGGGGTTTCGGCCAGCCAAGGAAGTGGTGGCCGAATCCAACCCTAAAAGTCCTTTTCCCCTCAAATACGGACTCTAAAAAGTGGCTAATTAAAATCCTGCGAAAATTACATGGGCCTGGCCCAAAATAAAGGTGTCGCAGCACCATATTATGCTATGGACGAATTCGTAAAGTATTGATCTTGAATATTTCGTCCAAGCCTTCTTTCTTCATTACGGTGGCCTCAAAGTTCTGAAATCTTCATGCGTGGCCTTCTCTTGGATCATCACATGCTTGCTGCCATCTCCATGCATGGCCATGCTCCAATGCTTGTCCCTCTCATCCATGCTTGGTCCATCATTCCTAAGAGTAAGAAATGTATCTGATTTAGGCAGCATCATATTCTCATGTATGTAAGGAATAGTTCCAAGAAACGAAAGTACCTGATAGTTAAGTTGTTTGGCACGGGATCTTGTGATGGGTCCTTGTATGTGTGTTGCTGTAGGTACAACGGTTGTATCAATAGTAGGGATGTCCACATCATGCTCCCCTTCTTGAATTGAAGTCGTCCTCGACGCAATCTCATCTTCCCACCAAAGTAAGGCTTCAAATCTGCAATGTTAAATGTAGGACTAACCGTACCAAAGTCTGCAGGCAACTCAAGTTTATATGCATTATCATTGATTCTCTCTAACACCTTAAAGGGACCAGCAGCACGTGGCATTAACTTAGACTTGCGTAAATCAGGAAAACGATCTTTACGCAAATGTAACCAAACAAGATCGCCAACATCAAACACAACATGCTTTCTCCCTTTATCCCCAGCAAGTTTATACTTAGCATTCATGTGTTCAATGTTATCTTTAGTAGTCTTATGCAAGTTTAATATCATTTCAGCGCGTTGTGTAGCATCCAAATTATGTTGCACCGAAGAAGGTATAGGCAATAAATCAATAGGTGCACGAGGAACAAAACCATACACAATCTCAAATGGGCACATCTTTGTGGTAGAATGCAATGAACGATTATAAGCAAATTCTATATGAGGTAAACACTCTTCCCACAATTTTAAGTTCTTCTTTAAAACAGCCCGTAACATAGTAGACAAAGTTCTATTTACTACTTCAGTTTGACCATCAGTTTGGGGATGACATGTAGTACTAAACAGCAATTTAGTCCCCAACTTAGCCCATAAACATCTCCAAAAGTGGCTAAGAAATTTAGTATCACGATCAGAGACAATAGTATTTGGCACACCATGCAAACGAACAATTTCACGAAAGAACAAATCAGCAATATGCGCAGCATCATCCGTTTTATGACAAGGAATAAAGTGTGCCATCTTAGAAAACCGATCCACAACAACAAAAATACTATCCCTCCCCTTCTGTGTTCGTGGCAATCCCAAAACAAAGCCATAGAAATATCCTCCCAAGGAACACTAGGAACAGGAAGAGGCATATATAAACCATGTGGATTAAGGCGAGACTTAGCTTTTTGACAAGTAGTGCAGCGTGCCACAAATCTCTCAACATCTCGACGCATACGTGGCCAAAAGAAGTGTGCAGCAAGAACATCCTCCGTCTTCTTGACACCAAAGTGTCCCATCAATCCTCCTCCATGCGCCTCCTGTAACAACAAAAGACGAACAGAGCTATCTGGAATGCATAGTTTGTTAGCACGGAACACAAATCCATCATTGAAGACGAACTTGTTCCAAGTTCTACCATCTCTACAATTCTGCAACACATCTTTAAATTCAGCATCATGCACATATTGTTCCTTAATAGTTTCCAATCCAAATATTTTGAAGTCAAGTTGAGATAACAAAGCATAACGGCGTGACAAAGCATCAGCAATAATATTATCTTTACCCTTTTTGTGTTTGATAACATAAGGAAAAGACTCAATAAATTCAACCCACTTTGCATGACGACGATTCAACTTAGCTTGACTACGAATATGCTTCAAAGATTCATGATCAGAATGAATAACAAATTCCTTGGCCATAGATAATGTTGCCAAGTTTCTAATGTCCGAACCAACGCATATAATTCTTTATCATAAGTAGAATAGTTCAGACTAGCCCCACTCAATTTCTCACTAAAATATGCAACAGGTTTTCCCTCTTGTAATAACACCCCTCCCAAACCAATTCCACTAGCATCACATTCAAGCTCAAAAGTCTTAGTAAAATCAGGAAGTTGGAGTAAGGGAGCATGTGTTAGCTTATCTTTCAATATGACGAAGGCCTGTTGTTGTGCATCGCCCCAAACAAAGGGCACATCCTTCTTGGTAAGCTCATTCAGCGGCGCGGCAATTGATCCAAAGTCTTTAACAAAGCGCCTATAAAAACCAGCGAGGCCAAGAAAACTCCTCACTTGTGTGACCGTCTTGGGCTGCGGCCAATTCTCAATAGCTTCAATCTTGGCTGGATCCACTTCAATACCCTGTGATGTAACAACATAGCCAAGAAACGCAACTCGACTGGTGCAAAAGGTGCACTTCTCAAGGTTACCAAACAAACGTGCATCACGTAAAGCATTGAAAACAGCACGTAAATGGTCCAAATGTTCCTCTAAAGATTTGCTATAAATCAGAATATCATCAAAGTAGACTACCACAAAACGTCCAATGAAAGCACGTAAAACTTCGTTCATTAATCTCATGAAAGTGCTAGGTGCATTAGTTAAACCAAAAGGCATTACTAACCACTCATATAAACCGAACTTAGTTTTAAATGCTGTTTTCCATTCATCTCCTAATTTCATACGAATCTGGTGGTAACCACTACGCAAATCAACTTTAGAAAACATGGTAGAGCCACTCAATTCATCAAGCATGTCATCTAAACGTGGAATAGGATGACGATATCGAATTGTAATATTATTGATAGCTCTACAATCAGTACACATGCGCGAAGAACCATCTTTCTTAGGAACCAAAATAATAGGAACAGCACAAGGGCTAAGGGACTCACGAATATGATCTCTGTCGAGTAGTTCCTGAATTTGGCGTTGTATCTCCTTTGTCTCCTCTGGATTGGTTCTATATGGCGCGCGGTTGGGCAACGTGGCACCAGGAATTAGATCAATTTGATGCTCAATTCCTCTAATAGGAGGTAGTCCTGGTGGCAACTCAGCGGGAAAGACGTCCTCATATTCCTGCAAAAGGTTAGCAACAGCGGGTGGCAAAGCAGGAGGCATATCCTCAAATGAAAACAAAACCTCTTTGCAGACAATTGCATAACATTGAGTATTGGTTACATCTAGTTCAGCAATATCAATTTTATTTGCAAGCATACATGGACTCTTCAAACGAATTTCAGTAGCATGTGTAGAATCAGATTTAGTGTTCTTTGGTGGTATAAAATCTGCAGCAACAATCTGATTCTCACTTTTATTTTCTCCTCGGTTTTAGCTCTACTAGCTCTAGCAAGATCATCTTTTAAAATCTGTTCGGGAGTCATAGGTTTTAAACCAATTTTCTTTCCATCATGTATAAGAGAATAGTGATTAGTTTTGCCATTATGAACAGATTCTCTATCAAATTGCCATGGTCTACCAAGTAACAAAGAACAAGCTTGCATAGGTACAACATCACAATCAACAAAATCAGAATATGTACCAATAGTAAAATGCACGCGTACCGTTCTTGTTACCTTGATCTTGCGAGAACTCTCAAACCATTGGATGTAGTATGAATGTGGGCGTTGTCTTGTTGGAAGCGCAAGCTTCTCTACCATGTCAACACTGGCCAGATTATTACAACTCCCTCCATCAATGATGATCCGTATAGCTCTTTCCTTGACAACACCACGTGTTTGGAACAGGTTGTGGCGTTGATCTTGCTCAGATTTGCTCAATTGCACACTCAACACACGTTGTGTAATTAAACTCTTGTATTGATCAGCAGCTTCAGCTCCCATTACCTCTGGCTCTTCATCATCATCAGAATTGTCTCCATCTCGAGCAGAAATAAGGGCTAGTGTATCTTCATCGAAGTCACTCGCTGAATCGTATTCACCATCTTCTCGCACCATCATCACACGTTGTGTTGTCCACTGTCTCTCAATATGACCAAAACCCCAGCACTTGCGGCATTGTATATCCTTTGTCTTACCCGTGGAAGCCATAGAAGATGCACTACGAGCAGGAGCATTGGATGATGGTGGAGGAGCAGCTGGAAATCTTGTGGTGGCCTTGGATGTGGTAGTAGCTGGAGGCGAATCACGAGGAGGCGCTGATTGTCGGGATGTCCAAGTGGATGTGCGACCTGCAGAATTATTAGTCCTCCTCCATGGTGTTTGGCGATCCTGCACTTCACGTTCAGCTTTGCAAGCAAGATGAAACAAACGAGTGATAGAATTATATTCCTTATAATCTAATATGTGCTGAATGTCCTTGTTTAATCCACCAAAGAAACGTGCAAGCATTTGTTCATTAGATTCAACAAGACCACACCTAACCATCCCCGTTTGCAATTCCTGATAATACTCTTCTACAGAATTTTTCCCTTGCTCTAAGCGTGTCAGATTCTTTAGTAAATCACGTTGATAAGTGGGAGGTACAAAACGTACACGCATAGCAGTTTTTAAAGCAGTCCAAGTACTAGGAATAGTAGTAGGATTTAAACGACAATACTCAGACCACCAAAGGGAAGCAAATTTAGTAAATTCACATGTAGCAGCACTAACACGCATATTCTCAGGATATTTTAAGCATGCAAAACGTTGTTCTACTTCCATCTCCCATGTAAGATATGCATCAGGATTATATTTACCCTCAAAAGATGGAATATTTAATTTAAGCTTTGCAACATGATCATCATCATCACGTACCGGTGGGCGAGCGTTGCGGTAGTAATGTCGGGGGCGACCAGCAGGTACCTGTGGAGGTTGTTCAACCTCCTCATCAAACAGATCGTCGTCGTCGGGGTCGTAGTAGTACCCGTCGTCTGTCCCCAATGTCGCAGCAGCAGCCGCGGCAGAAGACTGAGGAACGTCAGTCGCAGCAGGAGCCGCCGGGGGTGCGGCGAGAGCCGAACCAGCAGTCCGACCCGTGATCGGAACGCGCCGTGCGCCATGTGTGGGTGCCGGTGCGGGTGCGGGCAATCGGTTCAGAAGCTCCTTGAACCGAACGTCAAGCTTGGCGTTGAAGGATTTCTCGAGTCCATCGATCTTGTCCACGGCGTTGGTGAGCTTGGTGTCAAACTCCCCTAGGCGCGTATCCACGTCTTCAGCGCGACTGACCAGGAGCGCGGAGAAGTGGGCATGTAGCTCTTCGTTCGTCATGGTGGCAGGGTTTCGTGAAGTATCTGTCATGGTTAGTCCTTAAAAAGCACAGGTATATACTACAGGAATATGGTGGAAGTCACGCGTAATCCGTCAAGCAATATACGAAGCTCTTACAAGTTCTTACCAAACAGCAGGAAAAGGCGATGTGCAACCACGAGGATCAGTGGGTCCAGAGATTGAACCAAGCGATTACCAGGAGTCGAAACACCGCACGTGGAGAGTATCTGTGGAGCTCTGGGAAGGCTTAGCAAAGGGGTTAGCAATTATCAAAACAGCAATGCAAAAGTTGAAAGAATGCTCAACGACGGTACTGTGCTGGTCCTAGGCTAGACCGTACTAGAGACGCGAGCCTAGATCACCAACGATGTCACGACGTGACACAAACAAGCACTGTATGATGATATAGCACCCTGAAAAGTGATCCGAGATGCAGAAAATTACTAGGATGGCGAGTGTCTAGAACTGATCTACGGGGTCTAAAAAGAGGTTAGCCCCCCAAAATTTTTTTCGAAATTTTTTATTTTGTTCCGGAAAGCGCGCAGGTGCCAAAAAAATATCGCTATAACGGCCGATGGAGAAAAGTGATCCCCAAAGCCGAAAACCAGTATAGCCAGAAAAAAATTTCGGAGGCGGTTCCAGACTGGTTTTTTTTTTTTTTTTTTTTTTTTTTTTTTTTGCTCTCCTTCTGGACTTACGACCGGACTCTTAGCTCGACACGGACTTTAGCGGAACACGGAAACAACAAAGAAGGAAAGTCAAAAGAAATAACTAGGAAATAATGACTCAACTCGGACTCGTGCCGCGGCAGGGAAGGTGATCGGATCCGTGTCGCGGTAGGGAGGCGGTGGCGGAGTGTTAGGGTTTATGGTGGCAGGGTATATGGCGGCGGAATATGGAGGCGGTGATCGGCGAGTGTGGCGGTGACTAGTATGATTAGAACTCGAAACTCTAAGGGACGAGACACTAAGACCAGCAACTCGACGCGACGATGTAGACACAAATTCAACAATGCAAAAACTGAAAAGATAATGCGAGGCGTAGATTGGTTATGGGATGGATCTAAACTCTAACTGTGTTTTTGGCTTTTTCGTGGGTTATAGGTAAAAACAGATCTAATCTACGAAAAACAGTAAAATCTCACCGAGCAACCTGAAATCTGATACCACTTGATAGGGCAAAAGGTGTCCGATCTTTCGATGAGATGGCGATAATCGATTTGGTGGAGTTCGGGCTTGACGATCCGACTACACGTGCGAGCACGAGCGCCAATGCAATCGCTAGGCCAATCTCCTGGAGGTTACCGATCCTGCGTGAACACGATCAGCCTGACCAGCGAGGGTCTTAATTCCTACCTGAAATCGAGAACAAGTAAGAACCAATATTGCAATCAAGATATTGCGGATTAAGAGGAAAGCTTTATTGAAAGAGGTGGGATCCTGAATAGGTGCGAAGTACAAGAGGCCTCTGCGACGCTCGAGCCTTGGCGAAGTTGCGACTATGGCTAACTTAATGTCTAAACAAAATCCGAGTCTAGAGGTTCGGCTATGGGGTGTATTTAAGGGCGAAAAGGTGGGGTTTCGGCCAGCCAAGGAAGTGGTGGCCGAATCCAACCCTAAAAGTCCTTTTCCCCTCAAATACGGACTCTAAAAAGTGGCTAATTAAAATCCTGCGAAAATTACATGGGCCTGGCCCAAAATAAAGGTGTCGCAGCACCATATTATGCTATGGACAAATTCGTAAAGTATTGATCTTGAATATTTCGTCCAAGCCTTCTTTCTTCATTACGGTGGCCTCAAAGTTATGAAATCTTCATGCGTGGCCTTCTCTTGGATCATCACATGCTTGCTGCCATCTCCATGCATGGCCATGCTCCAATGCTTGTCCCTCTCATCCATGCTTGGTCCATCATTCCTAAGAGTAAGAAATGTATCTGATTTAGGCAGCATCATATTCTCATGTATGTAAGGAATAGTTCCAAGAAACGAAAGTACCTGATAGTTAAGTTGTTTGGCACGGGATCTTGTGATGGGTCCTTGTATGTGTGTTGCTGTAGGTACAACGGTTGTATCAATAGTAGGGATGTCCACATCAATAAGACTACTAAAGATAACATTGAACACATGAATGCTAAGTATAAACTTGCTGGGGATAAAGGGAGAAAGCATGTTGTGTTTGATGTTGGCGATCTTGTTTGGTTACATTTGCGTAAAGATCGTTTTCCTGATTTACGCAAGTCTAAGTTAATGCCACGTGCTGCTGGTCCCTTTAAGGTGTTAGAGAGAATCAATGATAATGCATATAAACTTGAGTTGCCTGCAGACTTTGGTACGGTTAGTCCTACATTTAACATTGCAGATTTGAAGCCTTACTGTGGTGTGGAAGATGAGATTGCGTCGAGGACGACTTCAATTCAAGAAGGGGAGCATGATGTGGACATCCCTACTATTGATACAACCGTTGTACCTACAGCAACACACATACAAGGACCCATCACAAGATCTCGTGCC
This sequence comes from Avena atlantica, assembly GCA_910589765.1. Taxonomy (NCBI): domain Eukaryota; kingdom Viridiplantae; phylum Streptophyta; class Magnoliopsida; order Poales; family Poaceae; genus Avena; species Avena atlantica. The sequence goes on along the minus strand of CAJUWN010000434.1, from coordinate 156,690 downwards.
AAACAACTTAACTATCAGGTACTTTCGTTTCTTGGAACTATTCCTTACATACATGAGAATATGATGCTGCCTAAATCAGATACATTTCTTACTCTTAGGAATGATGGACCAAGCATGGATGAGAGGGACAAGCATTGGAGCATGGCCATGCATGGAGATGGCAGCAAGCATGTGATGATCCAAGAGAAGGCCACGGATGAAGATTTCAGAACTTTGAGGCCACCATAATGAAGAAGGAAGGCTTGGACGAAATATTAAAGATCAATACTTTACGAATTCGTCCATAGCATAATATGGTGCTGCGACACCTTTATTTTGGGCCAGGCCCATGTAATTTTCGCAGGATTTTAATTAGCCACTTTTTAGAGTCCGTATTTGAGGGGAAAAGGACTTTTAGGGTTGGATTCGGCCACCACTTCCATGGCTGGCCGAAACCCCACCTTTTCGCCCTTAAATACGCCCCATAGCCGAACCTCTAGACTCGGATTTTGTTTAGACATTAAGTTAGCCATAGTCGCAACTTCGCCAAGGCTCGAGCGTCGCAGAGGCCTCTTGTACTTCGCACCTATTCAGGATCCCACCTCTTTCAATAAAGCTTTCCTCTTAATCCGCAATATCTTGATTGCAATATTGGTTCTTACTTTTTCTCGATTTCAGGTAGGAATTAAGACCCTCGCTGGTCAGGCTGATCGTGTTCACGCAGGATCGGTAACCTCCAGGAGATTGGCCTAGCGATTGCATTGGCGCTCGTGCTCGCACGTGTAGTCGGATCGTCAAGCCCGAACTCCACCAAATCGATTATCGCCATCTCATCGAAAGATCGGACACCTTTGCCCTATCAATCTCCCCCCCCCTTCAAAAAGAGTCGTCCTCGACTCTACATGCTCATCACCAAGTAGAAGCGGTCGAGAGACCTTCTTGATCCTGGGGTTCACCATATAGTCGTCCTTGAGAATATTGACTTGACAACACTTCAAAGTTCCTTCACCTTCCAAGAAGCCTACAAAGCTCACAACAAAAGCGAAGCAACACTCAAAGCGTAGCCAATTCATGAAGATTATAGCATGAGTCCTCAAGTAGAAGGAAGTCACCTTAGGTTGTAGAGATGACTCGATGAAGGGTAGCCATAGGTAACTCTCTTCGGTTCTTCTTGTCAACATATAGTCCATAGTGGTTGACGTGTATGCATTTGTACCTTCATACAACAAAGACCAAGCAACATATGTTTGTGTGTGATAGAGGAGCATGTCATTTGTGGCATGTCCATTCTTGTTCACAACACGATTAGCACAACTCGAGTATAGGAAACAGGATGCATATGCAAGGTCAATGTGCATGGAAATCGTTTGAACATCATCCAAATGTGGAAACTCAAAAACTCCATATAACATAGAAGTGGGGCATTCAAAGCATTGGATCCAAATTTCAAACAACATCTTTGATGCAAGAATAGGAGAATTTGGCAAAAACACACAAGGAAGCATATCCAAAACAAACGTATTATGTTTGCAAACAAACCAAATGAAAGAGCAAGTGGTCCTTATGTTTGTTGCAACAACAAGACGAGATTCTTGGAAGCTCTTATGACAATACATGCTCTTAATGGAATTGTGGTTGCAAGCAAAACATCGGAGAGAGAAATTGTTCACCAATTTTGTTACAACACACAAAACATCATTATCTAAAAGCGAAGAAACATGAATGTCACAAGGGGAGATAATACCATTAACATGCTTGCAATCAAACCATAGGAAAGAGCAATTTGCCAACATGAAAGATGCAAAGCATGCAAAAGGTATCAGAGTTGGGTTCGATCTTGAACTCACTTGTGGGATACTCTGTAGAGCTCTTTTTGTCAACTCGTGCTCAATCGAGGTTGACATGATAATGCGGGTACCTACACACATCAAACACAAAAGGAAGAACGTGTGTGTATGGTAGAGACACACATCATCCATCATGACGTATCTCTTCTTGTGCACATCACCATTAATGTCAATTAAGTATGAAATAGATGCATGGTGCGTATGCAAGTGGGGAACATGCTTATCATGGCCATCATCAAAATCTCCAATAATTGAGAAAGCTATGGGGGCCATCTCATTAGAACGCATATGATCAATATTGTTGCAAGCAAAACAAGTGAAATAGCAAGCATTCATCTTATCGCAAGAAACGGGAGAAATTGAATGACTAACATGACAAGGCAAGTCCAAAGCAATTGGAGGATACACACAAGATGCATAGCATGGCATGTTTATGGAAATGATTTCGCAATCACACAATTCCACATGATCAATATTATGCAAAGGCAAAGCATCACATGGGAATATGAGTGAAGCATATGTAATGTCACAAGTATCATCCATAGCATGCATATCCTCACAATTCATCATCTCCACTAGTGGGATCATAGCATCATCAACACCCTTATTGTTACCTTATTCATACCTCTCATATGAAGTGGGTGTTGTGGAAGTAGTGGCCTCCTTGTGGACGACTTCATCTTCTTCATGTAGCAATGGCGTCGCATCATCTTCGTACACCATGTACATCTTCTCCAATTGAGGCATCATTGCTTCATGGCTTGGCGCGTCTTCATCCATGGAACCTAGCATAACACAAGAGAACACACTAGAGGTAGAGGGTAAGTTGTTCGAAATCGAAATGGTCTCACTTGACCTATCAACTACCACTCTCAACTCACTAGGAGTATCGCTCATGCCCTCCAAGTGGAAGTACTCAATCTCACATAAGGTGGAGTCACTCATCTCACTCTTGTTCTCACTCAAGTGGGCTAAGTGGCTCTCATACTCACATGAGATTGGTACCACATCATCACTCAAGCATATGGGGGTAGGCTTGGTTTCCTCAACTCCATGCGCCTCCTTTGGTGAAGGGAAAATCTCATGCTCACCATTCTTGACCTTGTCGCCTTCAAAGTTGGATGCCATAAGATGGGCATCATCACTCTCCTCCATGGTCGAAGGGAAAATCCCATGCTCGACCGTCCTGTTGTCATCTCGTAGTAGTGGTGGAGGTAGGCTCATGCTATCCAACTTGGCGAAGTAGACGTCTACATTTTCCTTGTTCGCGAGGTCGTGGAAGTCAAGCGTAGGCGTTGAAGCTTGATATCGTGGAGGAAGGCTTGCTCTTGGTGCCATTGTGGTGGTGGCACGAGTAGTTGAAGGTGCCCTATGATGGTGTCGACGGAGGTCATTGGCGTGCCTTGCCGATGGTTGATGTAGGTGGCGCACTTGGTCGTCCACATGACACTCGCGACAATGATCATTTGCCTTGGCACTCTTCTTGTGCTTGTGGTGCCTTCTTGAGCTTGCTTGAGCATTATGGTTGGTGCTCATCATGAATTCTTCATCTTTATGGCGAAGATGCCTTTGACGATGTCTTGTATCCTCTTTATGGTGGCGATGCTCATGAGAGGATGTTTGTCGATGAAGAGTCTTGTTTCTTGGCGCCTCTTGATGCATATGATGTTTGGACGCCACTCTTGTTTGGATAGGAGTTGGAGCTTGGCTCCTCGGCGGTGATGAAGCTTGGCGCCTTGGAGATGGTAGAGCTTGACGCCTTGGAGGTGATGGAGCTTGGTGCCTTGGAGATGGTGGCGCTTCACGCCATATAGGTGGTGGCACATGTCGCCTTGGAGGTGGATCATCGAAGTAGGTGGTGCCATTTGGTGTGGCATGCTTGGCCTTGAAGGTCATGGAATCTTGATGATGCGCCTCCTCTTGCTTGGCGTAGTAGGCTTCCATCTCCACACGGTGGAGGAATTCTTCATGGCTCATGGAGGAGCCATCAAAGTCGATGAAGTTCTCCGTGTCCTCCATGCTTGGCGAGGCGTCATTGATGTCGCACTCGAAGTCGTCCATGCTTGGGGAGTAGTTGTTGGTGTAGTACCCCATATCACCCAAGCATGTGGAGCCATTGTCGGTGTAGTGCTCCATAGGCTCCTTGCATGAGGAGCCATTGTCAACGTAGAGGTCCATGTCTTCCATGCATGTGGAGTCGTCGTAGGTGTAGTGCTCCGGGTCCTCAAAGCATGCAAAGCCATTGTCGGTGTTGTGCTCCATCATGTCTTCTATACTTGTGGAGTCGTAGTCATGGTGGCTCATCATGGATTCTTCATAGATATCATCCTCGTTTCCGGAGTCCCTAGACATAATGCATAAGACCAAGTGGTGTATATGGAAGTGGTAGTGGGAGTTATGGATACAACGTTAAACCTTATTTTACCTTGGAAGATCGTATCGTACAAGTGGCCACGCTTGAGAGCAATAAACCAAGCAAAGTGAAGTTCACGCGGAACACCAAAACCAACTACGAACCAAAAAACAAACACACACAAGGCCTATGGTGGATAGGTATGGAATGTGGCATGTCAAGAACAAATCCGAAATCAAGATGTTGTAATGGCAAGTAAATAACCACAATGATCACAAAGCAAACAAGTTAATCCACAAGATAGGAAATATGTACAAAGAAACACACACGGTGGGATAAAAGGGACTTGTGCGACGGAGAAAGGGAGCTAAGAACCAAATGATTACCTAGCGAAGACTATAAGCTCTTGTCACACAAGTACAAGGAGAGACGCTAGTTCGATTGCACAAAATTGGTGGGCTACAAGATATGCACAATAAGTACCACCTATATGATGTTCATCGAGCTTGCGCTTCCTATGCTATGAGGCACATGTATATCTTTTTCTTTTCTTTTCTTTTTTCTATTTTTTTCTTTTTTTATCACTCTTTTTCTTTTTATTTCTTTTTCACTTGCCTCTTCCTTGTGCCAACAACTATACAAGATAGTTATATGAGATAGCGCTCACACGTTTGCTCGGAATCTACAAGGTATCAAATGTGCATAGCCCAAGCAATCATAAGAGAAACTAGTCTCAATAGGTGTTTGTTGCTCGCAAATATAGTGGGGTTCACAACGGAATGCAAGTGAGGAGAAGTCGCGGAATGTTTATACCTTTCGTCGACGATCTTCACCCTTTATTGTTGGATTGCGCCTTGCTCACAGAAATGTTGATGGAGTAGATAGCATGAACCACGTGGATGATGATGTAGAGCTCCTTCTCCTCTTCGAAACGAGCTAAAGAACACCAAAATCCGAGTTCGGATGCAAAAGTTATGCTCAAAACGGTGAGAGGCTGAAATCTGGAACGTGCTGTTTTTGATCTGTATAGGGCGGTAGTACCGGATTTTTGAGCCCGGTAGTACCGGTTAAGTGCGGTAGTACCGGATTTTGGACCTAGTAGTACCGCTTGGACCTGGGACGCCCAGATTTGACGCGTTTTCGCGATTTTGGGGTGATTTGAGCAGAAAATTTTCAAGAAAAACACCAAATCGAAGGGGGAAATCAAGGGATTAGGCTATGGAAACGCAAAGGAAGGTAGATCAACAAGTTTAGCAAGTAATCCACGGATCAAAACCTACCAAAACGCACTCAAATCACAGATCGATCCAAAACACGAATTGGGGCTATTTTTGGTGGAAATTTCGAATTTATGGGGAAAAGACTAAATCGATGAGAAATCCGTGGCAACCAGAAGCTGTTGATACCAGATGATGGAGGGGTTAACCTCTTGGGTGGCCCGATATTCACGGATCTCGTGGTCAAATCGATGGGAAAGCGAGGGGAAAGGGAGAAGGTAGCGGAAGCGAACACACACCTCGGGAAGAACACGATGAACACACGCAAAACTCACACGATACAAGGCCGATTGCTCCCGAACGGCGGCCACCGGTCCGATAGAATCCTCGCAAGGAAAGATCGGTCAACATGCTCCCTCAAATCCACATCGGAGAGGGAAGAACACCTTGGGGAGGGTCTTGACAACTTGGAGACGAGACAACGAACTCCAAGGCCTTGTTCAACGATGGATGCGTGATGCAAAGTCCAATCGAGGTTGGTGACGATAGTCGGTCCCCTTGGTAAAGGGGATGAGGCAAAACTAGAGATTCCACAATGGGGGTTGTCTTTAGTCTATCATCTATGCCTAAGGGGTATGATGGAGGGGTTAACCTCTTGGGTGCCCGATCTTCACGGATCTCGTGGTCAAGTCGATGGGAAAGCGAGGGGAAAGGGAGAAGGTAGCGGAAGCGAACACACACCTCGCGAAGAACACGATGAACACACGCATAACTCACACGATACAAGGCCGATTGCTCCCGAACGGCGGCCACCGGTCCGATAGAATCCTCGCAAGGAAAGATCGGTCAACGTGCTCCCTCAAATCCACATCGGAGAGGGAAGAACACCTTGAGGAGGGTCTTGACGACTTGAAGGCGAGAAACCGAGAACCCAAGGCCTTGTTCAACGATGGATGCGTGATGCAAAGTCCAATCGAGGTTGGTGACGATAGTCGGTCCCCTTGGTAAAGGGGATGAGGCAAAACTAGAGATTCCACAATGGGGGTTGTCTTTAGTCTATCATCTATGCCTGAGGGATACATGAGGGGTGGGGGCTCTATTTATAGGCCAACCACTAAAAAAGGGTAGTTTGGGGATAAACTAGGCGAATAGGTAAGTAAAGGGGGGATACATGGGCTGTGGCCCAACTAGTGCGCGCAGGCACTAACATGGCCCGTAGTACCGGAATTGGGACCGGTAGTACCGGTCATCACCGGTAGTACCGCTTTGGGGACCGGTAGTACCGCTTGCGGCGGTAGTACCGCAAGCCAGTACCGGGGCATCCAGTGGCGATGGCACAGGCTTCAGTACCGGGCGGTAGTACCGCTGACCGGTAGTACCGGTTCCGCCGACCGGTAGTACCGCTTGAACCTGGCAGCTGCCGACATGTCTTCTTCCGTCTCCTCTTCCAAGCCTCCGTCTTGTCGGGCTTGATGCTTCGGGCTTCCTCCCTGGCCTCCGTACTTGTCAATGTGAACCTATCATGCATATGTGCCGGAGTATGAAGTAGCATACTATTCAATAGGGTAGGAAGGGGGCTCGCATAGAGGAACGGATTCACCTTTGGAGTCCATGATGACTTGGCGTAAGTTGGGGACCAAGATGTGGTAACGACCATAGGTCGGGCTACATCAGCTCCCCCCCCTTCAAAAAGAGTCGTCCTTGACTCTACATGCTCATCACAAAGTAGAAGCGGTCGAGAGACCTTCTTGATCCTGGGGTTCACCTTATAGTCGTCCTCGGGAAGATTGACTTGACAACACTTCAATGTTCCTTCACCTTCCTTGAAGCCTACAAAGCTCACAACAAAAGCAAAGCAACACTCAAAGCGTAGCCAATTCATGAAGATTATTGCATGAGTCCTCAAGTAGAAGGAAGTCAACTTATCGTGTAGAGATAGCTCGATGAAGGGTAGCCATAGGTAACTCTCTTCGGTTCTTCTTCTCAACATATAGTCCATAGAGGTTGACGTGTATGCATTTGTACCTTCATACAACAAAGACCAAGCAACATATGGTTGTGTGTGATAGAGGAGCATGTCATTTGTGGCATGTCCATTCTTGTTCACAACACAATTAGCACAACTCAAGTATAGCAAACGGGATGCATATGCATGGTCAATGTGCATGGAAATCGTTTGAACATCATCCAAATGTGAAAACTCAAAAACTCCATATAACATAGTAGTGGGGCACTCAAAGCAATCGAATAGAAATTTGATCAACATATTTGATGCAAAGTTAGGAGAATTTGGCAAAAACACAAAACGAAGAATATCCAAAGCAACATCATTATGTGTGCCAACCAACCATTGGAAAGAGAAATTGTTCGACATGTTGGATGTCACACACAAATCATCGAAAGCAAATATCATGGGAAAATGAGTATCCCAAGCGGAAGCCAAAGTAACGTGTTTGCAAACAAACCAAATGAAAGAGCAAGTGGTCCTTATGTTTGTTGCAACAACAAGACGAGATTCTTGGAAGCTCTCATGACAATACATGTTCTTAAAGGAATTGTGGTTGCACACAAAACATCAGAAAGGGAAATTGTTCAACATTTTCGTTGCAACACACAAAGCATCATTATCTAAAGGCGAAGTGATGTACCCCACCTACGGTCGTGACCACATCTTGGTCTCCAACTTACGCCAAGTCGTCATGGACTCTAAAGGTGATGCAGCCCGTCCTCCGACCGCGACTACATCTACTCCCACGAGCTGCCCAAGTGGACCCATGACTCGCGCCCGAGCCAAACTCCTTCAAACTAAGGTGAACTCGCTCCTCTCCTTGTGTGACTTTGACACCCCCTTGGATGGCTTGCTACTTCACACGCAAACTCTGTGCATCATCAGGTACGAAGAAGCCACCAGTTGCTGCCAGACTCAAGCGGTACTACCGGTTGGTACAACCGGTACTACCGCTCCAAGCGGTCCTACCGCCTCGCCCTACCGCTCGCCACAGGAAGCACTGCTCCTCGCCCCAGAAGCTAGCGGTACTACCGGTCCTGCAACCGGTACTACCGGTGGCCGGTACTACCGCCCCCTACTACCGCTCGCCACTGACGCCTCCGACGGAAGCTCCAGGCCCTCAAGCGGTACTACCGCTCCGGAAGCGGTACTACCGGTTACCACCGGTACTACCGGTTGCCAGACCGGTACTACCGGCCCTGCCTGACCCTGATCGCCTAAGTTCGGCCCTGTGCCTTGTAACCCAACCTATCATCTATCTTTTCATTCCGAAACTACCCCTGTTTTGTGGCTGGACTATATATAGCCCCCACCCTCTATTGTAAACGCTTAGACTTGGATAATAATAGATATTAAGGAAACCCTTTGAGGACTTATATCTATTGGTCTCATGCTCCTACCAAGGAGCACCGGTTTATCCACCCCCCCTCTTGGATCTTGCTTAAGTGCGTTCAAGTTGTACAAGGCCTTGGGTTCTCGGTGTCTCGCCCCCAAGTCGTCAAGGTCTCACCAAGCACCTCATCCCCCGTTGTTGGCGTGGAGAGCGAGCTTCGCCCAACACCGATCCTAGGGATTATGTTGGACCGGTTGCCACCGGCGTGAGGAGTAGGCGTGTATCGTGTTCTGGTGTGTGTGTGTTCGTGGTTTTCATCGCTTTCCTCGATTTCATCCACCGACCACCTCTTTCCCCCTCGTTTCTCGTGGAATTCGTGAAAGATCGGGCCAACCCCAGGGTTACCCCATAACATATTGGTATCAAGAGCACGGTTGATCACGAATTTCCCCCCAATTTTTCTTTTATCCGCCTTAAAATCGAAAATCCTACCAAAAAGAGCCCCAATTTGCCTTCGGATCGATCTCTGGATTTGGTGAGTTTTTCGTGTTTTGGTCCATAGATCTGTTGCTTTGGGAGTCGATCTATAGCCCCTGTTGTTTCTAGCCCAACCTTTCGGTCAGTTTTCCCACGAATTTGAGGTTCTTGGAAAGATCATCGTGTTCCAGTTCTGTGCCAGGCGGTACTACCGGCCGAGCAAGCGGTACTACCGCAAGTAACCGGTACTACCGGTAGTACTAGCGGTACTACCGCTCACCGGTACTACCGGTTGTCACAAGCGGTACTACCGCTGGACCCTGGCTGTTTTTCCTCGCCCGTTGCCGCCTCGTTTTCGTTCGCTGACCTTTTCCACCTCGCTTGTTCGTGTTTCACGTGTTTGTCGCCATTTGTTCACAACAGCTTCCGCATCAAAGTCATTCCGCGCTCAACGACACCACGACACTCGAACATTTCCACCCACACTCGGTTGCAAGTCGTCAACGATACCAAAGGTATAACTTGCACCACCTTGACAGCCCCATATCTTCCTTTGTGTGTACCTATCCTATGAGAGCAACTCATTTTGTGTTTGTCTAAGCATTGTGCCCTTGCCTTCGGAAAAGTGAGAGTGTGAGGCCAAATACAAAAGCTAACATAGTAGCATAGCAAGGGAGAAAAAGATTCAAAAAAAAAAAGATGAGTACTAAGAAAAAGATAGAATAGTAAGATACATAGTCTCCCAATACAAAGAGTATACCAAGCTTGTAAGCCATCAAGAGAAAAGAAAGAGCGCACCGAGGCAAGTGCACAAATCTATTGCTTACACTCTTTTGGCAAACGAGTTGTGGTCTCTCCTTGTGTTGGCACGACAACCGAGCGTAGTCTTCGTTAGGACCTTTTGTGCTCATTTTCATAGTCGTGCTAACCCCATTTTTCTCCACGTGTGTGTTTTCCGTGTTTTTGTAGATCGTATCCTTTTGCTTTTGATCTTTGGTTCTTTACCACGTAGGACAATAACCTTTTGCTTGGATCGTTTCGTTTGGTTTTTCCACAATCCTACCCTTCCACCAAAAGCCTTTGAGAGTTTCTTGCCATTTTACTTTGCATGCCTTTTCACTCATTTGTGTGGCAATTGGTTTGATATAATCTCTAAGGTGAGGTAAAAGGCTAACTCTCCACACCCGTTCTCTCCATATACAACCTTGTTGGCTTTGCATTATGGACAGGCATGGAGAGCCATCCCAACCACCACCACCTCCGGAGGATGATAACCAATTCATGACAAGATGGGACCATTGGAAGGTCCGAGGAGAATTCAACTATCGTTGTGACGCTCTTGAGCGGCGCCAAGATGAACAATTTAGCGAGGCCCGTGTGGAATTCAAAAACATCGACAACCGCTTCGAAGAAGTCCGTGGACAAATGCATGCCATGCAACACAACCTCGGACATCAAAATGAAGCTCTTGGTCGTGCACTCGCCTCAACGGATGAGAAGCTTCAACACATTATTGATGGACTCGCACGGACACGCTCGCGTGAATCAAGCTCATCTCTGCACTCCCCAAGTGAATCAAGTGCACCTCGCCGTCACGCTTCGAGGCACCGGACTGGACCCGTTCTTCAATCTATGAGCTCTTCGCAAGCGGTACCATCTCCGCGTCACGCCGCAACGTCAAGCTACGATGGTGACCTCTCCGCAAGACCTCCAAGGCGCGAAGCGACTCGGCCACAACCAAGGGCACTTGTGATTCAACACGAGCAACCGCGCATGGACCACCAAGGCCATCGACGTCGACACGCTCCTTCAACAACAAGTGAAGCATCCGAAGAGGACGATCAAGATCATCGTCGGCGAGAAGCACTCGAAGATTCTCCAAGGCGTCATCATCGACCGGAACGTCCACGTCGCCAACATGATGATCGTGACGAGACTCCTCTACACCAAGAAGAAGAAGAGCAGCCCATCGCGCATGTGGCTCGACGTCCTCCTCGCCACAGGGCGCACGACAATGCTCCTCGACATCACCCACGACAAGAACAAGAGCAAGCTCCCCAAGCTCGTCGTGAGGACCATCAACCTCCTCCTCGTCCTCAACCGCGACAACAAAACGAGCAAGCTCCCCAAGCTCGTCGTCCACAACAAGTTCCACCACCAAACGAGGCACCTCAACAACCGCAAGAGCAACGAAACAATCACCAAGCAAGACATGAGAGCTCGGATGATGATGATGATGATGACCGCCAAAATCATGGCAACCGCCGCAACCGGAACCGCAATGGAGAAGAAACTTTCGGCAAGCTCAAATTCACCATGCCAAAGTTCACCGGTTCCAATGAGCCCGAAGAATATCTCTCTTGGGAACTCAAGGTCGACAAGATCTTCCGCATGCACAACTATAGCAATGAGAAGATGATGGCCATGGCATCCCTCGAGTTTGATGAGTATGCCAACCTTTGGTGGGAACAAGTCCAACTCGCTCGCGAAGCAAAAGAAGAGCCTCCAATTGCAACTTGGCAAGACATGAAGGCCCATATGAGATCCCGCTTTGTTCCTTCGCACTACACGCGTGACCTCTTCAACAAGCTTCAAACGCTTAGTGATGTGGACATCCCTACTATTGATACAACCGTGTACCTACAGCAACACACATACAAGGACCCATCACAAGATCTCGTGCCAAACAACTTAACTATCAGGTACTTACGTTTCTTGGAACTATTCCTTACATACATGAGAATATGATGCTGCCTAAATCAGATACATTTCTTACTCTTAGGAATGATGGACCAAGCATGGATGAGAGGGACAAGCATTGGAGCATGGCCATGCATGGAGATGGCAGCAAGCATGTGATGATCCAAGAGAAGGCCACGGATGAAGATTTCAGAACTTTGAGGCCACCATAATGAAGAAAGAAGGCTTGGACGAAATATTCAAGATCAATACTTTACGAATTCGTCCATAGCATAATATGGTGCTGCGACACCTTTATTTTGGGCCAGGCCCATGTAATTTTTCGCAGGATTTTAATTAGCCACTTTTTAGAGTCCGTATTTGAGGGGAAAAGGACTTTTAGGGTTGGATTCGGCCACCACTTCCATGGCTGGCCGAAACCCCACCTTTTCGCCCTTAAATATGCCCCATAGCCGAACCTCTAGACTCGGATTTTGTTTAGACATTAAGTTAGCCATAGTCGCAACTTCGCCAAGGCTCGAGCGTCGCAGAGGCCTCTTGTACTTCGCACCTATTCAGGATCCCACCTCTTTCAATAAAGCTTTCCTCTTAATCCGCAATATCTTGATTGCAATATTGGTTCTTACTTGTTCTCGATTTCAGGTAGGAATTAAGACCCTCGCTGGTCAGGCTGATCGTGTTCACGCAGGATCGGTAACCTCCAGGAGATTGGCCTAGCGATTGCATTGGCGCTCGTGCTCGCACGTGTAGTCGGATCGTCAAGCCCGAACTCCACCAAATCGATTATCGCCATCTCATCGAAAGATCGGACACCTTTGCCCTATCAAGTGGTATCAGATTTCAGGTTGCTCGGTGAGATTTTACTGTTTTTCGTAGATTAGATCTGTTTTTACCTATAACCCGCGAAAAAGGCCAAAAACACATTTAGAACTTAGATCCATCCCATAACCAATCTACGCCTCGCATTATCTTTTTCAGTTTTTGCATTGTTGAATTTGTGTCTACATCGTCGCGTCGAGTTGCTGGTCTTAGTGTCTCGTCCCTTAGAGTTTCGAGTTCTAATCATACTAGTCACCGCCACACTCGCCGATCACCACCACCATATTCCGCCGCCATATACCCTGCCACCATAAACCCTAAAACTCCGCCACCGCCTTCCTACCGCGACACGGATCCGATCACCTTTCCTGCCGCGGCATGAGTCCGAGTGGAGTCATTATTTCCTAGTTATTTCTTTTGACTTTCCTTCTTTGTTATTCCCGTGTTCCGCTAAAGTCCGTGTCGAGCTAAGAGTCCGGTCGTAAGTCCAGAAGGAGAGCAAAAAAAAAAAAGTCTGGAACCGCCTCCAAAAAAATTTTCTGGCTATACTGGTTTTCGGCTTTGGGGATCACTTTTCTCCATCGGCCGTTATAGCGATATTTTTTGGCGCCTGCGCGCTTTCCGGAGCAAAATAAAAAATTTCGAAAATTTTTTTTGGGGGCTAACCTCTTTTTAGACCCCGTAGATCAGTTCTAGACACTCGCCATCCTAGTAATTTTCTGCATCTCGGATCGCTTTTCAGGGTGCTATATCATCATACAGTGCTTGTTGTGTCGCGTCGTGACATCGTTGGTGATCTAGGCTCGCGTCTCTAGTACGGTCTAGCCTAGGACCAGCACAGTACCGTCGTTGAGCATTCTTTCAACTTTTGCATTGCTGTTTTGATAATTGCTCACCCCCTTTGCTAAGCCTTCCCAGAGCTCCACATATACTCTCCACGTGCGGTGTTTCGACTCCTGGTTATCGCTTGGTTCAATCTCTGGACCCACTGATCCTCGTGGTTGCACATCGCCTTTTCCTGCTGTTTGGTAAGAACTTGTAAGAGCTTCGTATATTGCTTGACGGATTACGCGTGACTTCCACCATATTCCTGTAGTATATACCTGTGCTTTTTAAGGACTAACCATGACAGATACTTCGCGGAACCCTGCCACCATGACGAACGAAGAACTACATGCCCACTTCTCCGCGCTCCTGGTCAGTCGCGCTGAAGACGTGGATACGCGCCTAGGGGAGTTTACACCAAGCTCACCAACGCCGTGGACAAGATCGATGGACTCGAGAAATCCTTCAACGCCAAGCTTGACGTTCGGTTCAAGGAGCTTCTGAACCGATTGCCCGCACCCGCACCGGCACCCACACATGGCGCACGGCGCATTCCGATCACGGCTCGGACTGCTGGTACGGCTGCCGCCGCACCCCCGGCGGCTCCTGCTGCGACTGACGTTCCTCAGACTTCCGCCGCGGCTGCTGCTGCGACATTGGGGACAGACGACGGGTACTACTACGACCCCGACGACGACGATCTGTTTGACGAGGAGGTTGAACAACCTCCACAGGTACCTGCTGGTCGTCCCCGACATTACTACCGCAACGCTCGCCCACCGGTACGTACTGATGATGATCATGTTGCAAAGCTTAAATTAAATATTCCATCTTTTGAGGGTAAATATAATCCTGATGCATATCTTACATGGGAGATGGAAGTAGAACAACGTTTTGCATGCTTAAAATATCCTGAGAATATGCGTGTTAGTGCTGCTACATGTGAATTTACTAAATTTGCTTCCCTTTGGTGGTCTGAGTATTGTCGTTTAAATCCTACTACTATTCCTAGCACTTGGACTGCTTTAAAAACTGCTATGCGTGTTCGTTTTGTACCTCCCACTTATCAACGTGATTTACTAAAGAATCTGACACGCTTAGAGCAAGGGAAAAATTCTGTAGAAGAGTATTATCAGGAATTGCAAACGGGGATGGTTAGGTGTGGTCTTGTTGAATCTAATGAACAAATGCTTGCACGTTTCTTTGGTGGATTAAACAAGGACATTCAGCACATATTAGATTATAAGGAATATAATTCTATCACTCGTTTGTTTCATCTTGCTTGCAAAGCTGAACGTGAAGTGCAGGATCGCCAAACACCATGGAGGAGGACTAATAATTCTGCAGGTCGCACATCCACTTGGACATCCCGACAATCAGCACCTCCTCGTGATTCGCCTCCAGCTCCTACCACATCCAAGGCCACCACACGATTTCCAGCTGCTCCTCCACCATCATCCAATGCTCCTGCTCGTAGTGCATCTTCTATGGCTTCCACGGGTAAGACAAAGGATATACAATGCCGCAAGTGCTGGGGTTTTGGTCATATTGAGAGACAGTGCACAACACAACGTGTGATGATGGTGCGAGAAGATGGTGAATACGATTCAGCGAGTGACTTCGATGAAGATACACTAGCCCTTATTTCTGCTCGAGATGGAGACAATTCTGATGATGATGCAGAGCCAGAGGTAATGGGAGCTGAAGCTGCTGATCAATACAAGAGTTTAATTACACAACGTGTGTTGAGTGTGCAATTGAGCAAATCTGAGCAAGATCAACGCCACAACCTGTTCCAAACACGTGGTGTTGTCAAGGAAAGAGCTATACGGATCATCATTGATGGAGGGAGTTGTAATAATCTGGCCAGTGTTGACATGGTAGAGAAGCTTGCGCTTCCAACAAGACAACGCCCACATTCATACTACATCCAATGGATTGAGAGTTCTCGCAAGATCAAGGTAACAAGAACGGTACGCGTGCATTTTACTATTGGTACATTCTGATTTTGTTGATTGTGATGTTGTACCTATGCAAGCTTGTTCTTTGTTACTTGGTAGACCATGGCAATTTGATAGAGAATCTGTTCATAATGGCAAAACTAATCACTATTCTCTTATGCATGATGGAAAGAAAATTGGTCTAAAACCTATGACTCCCGAACAGATTTTAAAAGATGATCTTGCTAGAGCTAGTAGAGCTAAAACTGAGGAGAAAAATAAAAGTGAGAATCAGATTGTTGCTGCAGATTTTATACCACCAAAGAACACTAAATCTGATTCTACACATGCTACTGAAATTCGTTTGAAGAGTCCATGTATGCTTGCAAATAAAATTGATATTGCTGAACTAGATGTAAACAATACTCAATGTTATGCAATTGTCTGCAAAGAGGTTTTGTTTTCATTTGAGGATATGCCTCCTTCTTTGCCACCCGCTGTTGCTAACCTTTTGCAGGAATATGAGGACGTCTTTCCCGCTGAGTTGCCACCAGGACTACCTCCTATTAGAGGAATTGAGCATCAAATTGATCTAATTCCTGGTGCCACGTTGCCCAACCGCGCGCCATATAGAACCAATCCAGAGGAGACAAAGGAGATACAACGCCAAATTCAGGAACTACTCGACAGAGATCATATTCGTGAGTCCCTTAGCCCTTGTGCTGTTCCTATTATTTTGGTACCTAAGAAAGATGGTTCTTCGCGCATGTGTACTGATTGTAGAGCTATCAATAATATTACTATTCGATATCGTCATCCTATTCCACGTTTAGATGACATGCTTGATGAATTGAGTGGCTCTACCATGTTTTCTAAAGTTGATTTGCGTAGTGGTTACCACCAGATTCGTATGAAATTAGGAGATGAATGGAAAACAGCATTTAAAACTAAGTTCGGTTTATATGAGTGGTTAGTAATGCCTTTTGGTTTAACTAATGCACCTAGCACTTTCATGAGATTAATGAACGAAGTTTTACGTGCTTTCATTGGCCGTTTTGTGGTAGTCTACTTTGATGATATTCTGATTTATAGCAAGTCTTTAGAGGAACATTTGGACCATTTACGTGCTGTTTTCAATGCTTTACGTGATGCACGTTTGTTTGGTAACCTTGAGAAGTGCACATTTTGCACCAATCGAGTTGCGTTTCTTGGCTATGTTGTTACATCACAGGGTATTGAAGTGGATCCAGCCAAGATTGAAGCTATTGAGAATTGGCCGCAGCCCAAGACGGTCACACAAGTGAGGAGTTTTCTTGGCCTCGCTGGTTTTTATAGGCGCTTTGTTAAAGACTTTGGATCAATTGCCGCGCCGCTGAATGAGCTTACCAAGAAGGATGTGCCCTTTGTTTGGGGCGATGCACAACAACAGGCCTTCGTCATATTGAAAGATAAGCTAACACATGCTCCCTTACTCCAACTTCCTGATTTTACTAAGACTTTTGAGCTTGAATGTGATGCTAGTGGCATTGGTTTGGGAGGGGTGTTATTACAAGAGGGAAAACCTGTTGCATATTTTAGTGAGAAATTGAGTGGGGCTAGTCTGAACTATTCTACTTATGATAAAGAATTATATGCGTTGGTTCGGACATTAGAAACTTGGCAACATTATCTATGGCCTAAGGAATTTGTTATTCATTCTGATCATGAATCTTTGAAGCATATTCGTAGTCAAGCTAAGTTGAATCGTCGTCATGCAAAGTGGGTTGAATTTATTGAGTCTTTTCCTTATGTTATCAAACACAAAAAGGGTAAAGATAATATTATTGCTGATGCTTTGTCACGCCGTTATGCTTTGTTATCTCAACTTGACTTCAAAATATTTGGATTGGAAACTATTAAGGAACAATATGTGCATGATGCTGAATTTAAAGATGTGTTGCAGAATTGTAGAGATGGTAGAACTTGGAACAAGTTCGTCTTCAATGATGGATTTGTGTTCCGTGCTAACAAACTATGCATTCCAGATAGCTCTGTTCGTCTTTTGTTGTTACAGGAGGCGCATGGTGGAGGATTGATGGGACACTTTGGTGTCAAGAAGACGGAGGATGTTCTTGCTGCACACTTCTTTTGGCCACGTATGCGTCGCGATGTTGAGAGATTTGTGGCACGCTGCACTACTTGTCAAAAAGCTAAGTCTCGCCTTAATCCACATGGTTTATATATGCCTCTTCCTGTTCCTAGTGTTCCTTGGGAGGATATTTCTATGGACTTTGTTTTGGGATTGCCACGAACACAGAAGGGGAGGGATAGTATTTTTGTTGTTGTGGATCGGTTTTCTAAGATGGCACACTTTATTCCTTGTCATAAAACGGATGATGCTGCGCATATTGCTGATTTGTTCTTTCGTGAAATTGTTCGTTTGCATGGTGTGCCAAATACTATTGTCTCTGATCGTGATACTAAATTTCTTAGCCACTTTTGGAGATGTTTATGGGCTAAGTTGGGGACTAAATTGCTGTTTAGTACTACATGTCATCCCCAAACTGATGGTCAAACTGAAGTAGTAAATAGAACTTTGTCTACTATGTTACGGGCTGTTTTAAAGAAGAACTTAAAATTGTGGGAAGAGTGTTTACCTCATATAGAATTTGCTTATAATCGTTCATTGCATTCTACCACAAAGATGTGCCCATTTGAGATTGTGTATGGTTTTGTTCCTCGTGCACCTATTGATTTATTGCCTTTACCTTCTTCGGTGCAACTTAATTTGGATGCTACACAACGCGCTGAAATGATATTAAACTTGCATAAGACTACTAAAGATAACATTGAACACATGAATGCTAAGTATAAACTTGCTGGGGATAAAGGGAGAAAGCATGTTGTGTTTGATGTTGGCGATCTTGTTTGGTTACATTTGCGTAAAGATCGTTTTCCTGATTTACGCAAGTCTAAGTTAATGCCACGTGCTGCTGGTCCCTTTAAGGTCTTAGAGAGAATCAATGATAATGCATATAAACTTGAGTTGCCTGCAGATTTTGGTACGGTTAGTCCTACATTTAACATTGCAGATTTGAAGCCTTACTTTGGTGAGGAAGATGAGATTGCGTCGAGGACGACTTCAATTCAAGAAGGGGAGCATGATGTGGACATCCCTACTATTGATACAACCATTGTACCTACAGCAACACACATACAAGGACCCATCACAAGATCTCGTGCCAAACAACTTAACTATCAGGTACTTTCGTTTCTTGGAACTATTCCTTACATACATGAGAATATGATGCTGCCTAAATCAGATACATTTCTTACTCTTAGGAATGATGGACCAAGCATGGATGAGAGGGACAAGCATTGGAGCATGGCCATGCATGGAGATGGCAGCAAGCATGTGATGATCCAAGAGAAGGCCACGGATGAAGATTTCAGAACTTTGAGGCCACCATAATGAAGAAAGAAGGCTTGGACGAAATATTCAAGATCAATACTTTACGAATTCGTCCATAGCATAATATGGTGCTGCGACACCTTTATTTTGGGCCAGGCCCATGTAATTTTCGCAGGATTTTAATTAGCCACTTTTTAGAGTCCGTATTTGAGGGGAAAAGGACTTTTAGGGTTTGATTCGGCCACCACTTCCATGGCTGGCCGAAACCCCACCTTTTCGCCCTTAAATACGCCCCATAGCCGAACCTCTAGACTCGGATTTTGTTTAGACATTAAGTTAGCCATAGTCGCAACTTCGCCAAGGCTCGAGCGTCGCAGAGGCCTCTTGTACTTCGCACCTATTCAGGATCCCACCTCTTTCAATAAAGCTTTCCTCTTAATCCGCAATATCTAGATTGCAATATTGGTTCTTACTTGTTCTCGATTTCAGGTAGGAATTAAGACCCTCGCTGGTCAGGCTGATCGTGTTCACGCAGGATCGGTAACCTCCAGGAGATTGGCCTAGCGATTGCATTGGCGCTCGTGCTCGCACGTGTAGTCGGATCGTCAAGCCCGAACTCCACCAAATCGATTATCGCCATCTCATCGAAAGATCGGACACCTTTGCCCTATCATCTTACAAATCCTTCGTCATGAAAAGCTTTATGCTAACCTCCCCAAGTGCACTTTTGCAAGAGACAAGCTGATTTTCCTTGGTTTTGTTGTGTCTTCTAATGGCATTGAAGTTGATGTCTCAAAAGTCAAGGACATACGAGATTGGCCCACCCCTACAAATGTTAGTGAACTTCGTAGTTTTCATGGGTTGGCTGGCTTTTACCGTCGCTTTGTGAAAGATTTTTCCACAATTGCTTGCCCCCTCAACGAATTGACCAAGAAGAATGTCACGTTCGTTTGGGGAAAAGCACAACAAAAGGCTTTTGATGAGCTCAAAAAGAGGCTCACCGAAGCACCACTTCTGGCATTGCCGGATTTCACAAAAACCTTTGAGATTGAATGTGACGCTAGTGGTATTGGCATTGGTGGCGTCCTTATGCAAAATGGGCGTCCTATTGCTTACCATAGTGAGAAACTTGATGGCGCACGTCTCAATTATCCCATTTATGACAAAGAACTTTTTGCCTTGGTTCGTGTTCTTCAAGTGTGGCAACACTATCTTTGGCCCAAAGAATTTATAATCCATTCCGACCATGAGTCGTTGAAGTACCTTAAGGGCCAAGCCAACTTGAGTAAAAGGCACGCAAAGTGGGTTGAGTTTATGGAGTCTTTTCCTTACATTGTAAAATACAAGAAGGGCAAAGAAAACGTGGTGGCGGACGCCTTGTCTCGCAAAACCACAAGCCTTCTTACACGACTCGAAGTCAATGTTTTGGGTCTTGAGGACATCAAATCTTTGTACGCGTCCGATTCTTTCTTTGGACCAATATTTGCACAATGTTCAATAGACAAAGGGATTGACGATTTCTATTTGCAGAAGGGTTTTCTTTTCAAACAAAACAAGCTTTGCATTCTGAAATCCTCTCTCCAACTTTTGCTTCTTCAAGAGTCCCATGGTGGAGGCCTTATGGGTCACTTTGGCCGTGACAAGACATATGACATGCTCTCCACTCACTACTTTTGGCCAAAGATGAAGCGCGACGTGGAGCGCCACGTTCAACGATGCACTACTTGTATCCAAGCTAAGTCTAAGTCCAACCCCTTTGGTCTTTATATGCCATTGCCTATTCCTAATGCACCTTGGTCGGACATTAGCATGGACTTTGTATTAGGCTTGCCTAGATCTAAACATGGTCACGATTCCATATTTGTAGTCGTGGATCGCTTTTCCAAAATGGCACATTTCATTCCGTGCCATAAGACCGATGATGCTTCACATGTCGCAAATTTGTTTTTCAGGGAAATAATTCGGCTACACGGCGTGCCACGAACAATCGTCTCCGACCGTGACGTAAAATTCATGAGCTACTTCTGGAAGACCCTCATGGCCAAGCTCGGCATCAAGCTCCTTTTCTCGTCCGCCTCGCATCCTCAAACCGATGGACAAACCGAGGTAGTCAATCGAAGTCTTGGCACACTTCTCCGGGTGTTGATAAAGAAGAACCTTAAAGACTGGGAGGAATGCATTCCACACGCCGAGTTCGCCTACAACCGCGCCAAGCACTCCACCACCATGAGGAGCCCGTTCATGATCGTCTATGGATTCGAGCCTCTCACCGCGCTCGATATCCTTCCACTTCCACTTCATGAACGTGCCAATATGGACGTTGTCAAGCGTGCCCAAGCAATGATGAAACTCCATGAAGACACACAAGCTACTATCGAGCAACAAGCCCTTCGCCAAGCATCAAGGCTAAACAAGGGCAAGAAAGAGATGATCTTTGAGGAGGGCGACCTTGTATGGATACACTTGAGTAAAGACCGCTTCCCCAAGGAACGCAACTCCAAGCTAAAGCCACGAGGCGATGGACCATTCAAGGTGCTAAAGAGGATAAACAACAACGCCTATGTGATCGATATACCGACTTCGAAGTATCTTGTGAGCTCGACATTCAATGTCAAGGACCTCTCACCCTACCATGGCGAAGAGGAAGTTGTGACGGTTGAAGAGTCGAGGACGACTCTTTCCCAAGGGGGGGGAGCTGATGCAGCCCGTCCTCCGACCGCGACTACATCTACTCCCACGAGCTACCCAAGTGGACCCATGACTCGCGCCCGAGCCAAACTCCTTCAAACTAAGGTGAACTCGCTCCTCTCCTTGTGTGACTTCGACACCCCCTTGGATGGCTTGCTACTTCACATGCAAACTCTGTGCATCATCAGGTACGAAGAAGCCACCAGTTGCTGCCAGACTCAAGCGGGCGGTACTACCGGTTGGTACAACCGGTACTACCGCTCCAAGCGGTCCTACCGCCTCGCCCTACCGCTCGCCACAGGAAGCACTGCTCCTCGCCCCAGAAGCTAGCGGTACTACCGGTCCTGCAACCGGTACTACCGGTGGCCGGTACTACCGCCCCCTACTACCGCTCGCCACTGACGCCTCCGACGGAAGCTCCAGGCCCTCAAGCGGTACTACCGCTCCGGAAGCGGTACTACCGGTTACCACCGGTACTACCGGTTGCCAGACCGGTACTACCGGCCCTGCCTGACCCTGATCGCCTAAGTTCGGCCCTGTGCCTTGTAACCCAACCTATCATCTATCTTTTCATTCCGAAACTACCCCTGTTTTGTGGCTGGACTATATATAGCCCCCACCCTCTATTGTAAACGCTTAGACTTGGATAATAATAGATATTAAGGAAACCCTTTGAGGACTTATATCTATTGGTCTCATGCTCCTACCAAGGAGCACCGGTTTATCCACCCCCCTCTTGGATCTTGCTTAAGTGCGTTCAAGTTGTACAAGGCCTTGGGTTCTCGGTGTCTCGCCCCCAAGTCGTCAAGGTCTCACCAAGCACCTCATCCCCCGTTGTTGGCGTGGAGAGCGAGCTTCGCCCAACACCGATCCTAGGGATTATGTTGGACCGGTTGCCACCGGCGTGAGGAGTAGGCGTGTATCGTATTCTGCTGTGTGTGTGTTCGTGGTTTTCATCGCTTTCCTCGATTTCATCCACCGACCACCTCTTTCCCCCTCGTTTCTCGTGGAATTCGTGAAAGATCGGGCCAACCCCAGGGTTACCCCATAACAAAAGGTGAATCTGTTCCTCTATGCGAGCCCCCTTCCTTCCCTATTGAATGGTATGCTACTTCATACTCCTTCACCTATGCATGATAGGTTCACATTGACAAGTACGGAGGCAAGGGAGGAAGCCCGGAGCATCAAGCCCGACAAGACGGAGGCTTGGAAGAGGAGGCGGAAGAAGATAGATCGCCAAATGCTCTTTGTCGCCAGCGGTACTACCGGACCTGGCGACCGGTACTACCGCCCGGCGGCACTACCGCCCTCTGCTACCGCCAGCAACAGACGACACCAGCGCAAGCCAAATGCTCTCTGTCACCGGCGGTACTACCGGGCCACGGCACTACCGCCCCTGCTACCGCCACCAACAGACGGCTCCAGCAGAAGCTCCAGGACCGCAAGCGGTACTACCGGTCCCAGAGCGGTACTACCGGACCAAGCGGTACTACCGATCCCAAGTCCGGTACTACCGCTCCTGGCAGTGCCTGCGCGCACTAGTTGGGCCACAGCCCATGTATCCCCCTTTACTTACCAAACCCTAGTTTTATTCCCAAACTACCCTTGTTTAGTGGTTGGCCTATAAATAGAGCCCCCACCCCTCATGTATCCCTTAGGCATAGATGATAAACTAAAGATAACCCCCATTGTGGAATCTCTAGTTTTGCCTCATCCCCTTTTCCAAGGGGACCGACTATCGTCACCAACCTCGATTGGACTTTGCATCACGCATCCATCGTTGAACAAGGCCTTGGAGTTCGATGTCTCGTCTCCAAGTTGTCAAGACCCTCCCCAAGGTGTTCTTCCCTCTCCGATGTGGATTTGAGGGAGCACGTTGACCGATCTTTCCTTGTGAGGATTCTATCGGACCGGTGGCCGCCGTTCAGGAGCAATCGGCCTTGTATCGTGTGAGTTTTGCGTGTGTTCATCGTGTCCTTCGCGAGGTGTGTGTTCGCTTCCGCTACCTTCTCCCTTTCCCCTCGCTTTCCCGTCGATTTGACCACGAGATCCGTGAAGATCGGGCACCCAAGAGGTTAACCCCTCCATCATCTGGTATCAGCAGCTTTTGGTTGCCACGGATTTCTCATCGATTTGGTCTTTTCCCCATAAATTCGAAAATTCCACCAAAAATAGCCCCAATTCGAGTTTTGGATCGATCTGTGATTTGAGTGCGTTTTGGTAGGTTTTGATCCGTGTATTACTTGCTAAACTTGTTGATCTACCTTCCTTTGCGTTCCCATAGCCTAATTCCTTGATTTCCCCCGTCGATTTGGTGTTTTTCTTGAAGATTTTCCGCCCAAATCGCCCCAAACTCGTGAAAACGCGTCAGATCTGGATTTCTCTGTCTCGAACGGTACTAACGCTCCAAAAATACGGTACTACCGCCCACCGGTACTACCGGGCCCAAAATCTACGGTACTACCGCCCAGGACAGAAAGAAAACAGCAGAGTCCAGATTTCAGCCTCTCACCGTTTTGGGCATAACTTTTGCATACGAACTCGGATTTTGGTGTTCTTTAGCTCGTTTCGAAGAGGAGAAGGAGATTTACATCATCATCCACGTGGTTCATGCTATCTACTCCATCCAAATTCCGTGAGCAAGGCGGAATCCAACAAGAAAGGGTGAAGATCATCGACGAAAGGTATAAACTTTCCGCGACTTCTCCCCACTTGCATTCCTTTGTGAACCCCACTATCTTCGCGAGCAACAAACACCTATTGAGACTAGTTCCTCTTATGATTGCTTGGGCTATGCACATTTGATACCTTGTAGAATTCCGAGCAAACATTGTGAGCGCTATCTCATATAGTTATCTTGTATAGTTGTTGGCACAAGGAAGAGGCAAGTGAAAAGAAAAAGAAAAATAGAAAGAAAAAGAAAAAAAATAGAAAAAGGAAAAGAGAAAAAGAAAGAAATATACATGTGCCTCATAGAATAGGAAGCGCAAGCTCGACGAACATCATATAGGTGGTACTTATTGTGCATATCTTGTAGCCCACCAATTTTGTGCAATCGAACTAGGGTCTCTCCTTGTACTTGTGTGACACGAGCTTATAGTCTTCGCTAGGTAATCATTAGGTTCTTAGCTCACTTTCTCCGTCGCACAAGTCCCATTTATCCCACCGTGTGTGTTTCCTTGTACATATTTCCTATCTTGTGGATTGACTT
Source organism: Avena atlantica (assembly GCA_910589765.1). Classification (NCBI taxonomy): domain Eukaryota; kingdom Viridiplantae; phylum Streptophyta; class Magnoliopsida; order Poales; family Poaceae; genus Avena; species Avena atlantica. The sequence goes on along the minus strand of CAJUWN010000434.1, from coordinate 131,902 downwards.
GTTTGCTTGGTGATCATTGTGGTTCTTTACTTGCCATTACAACAGCTTGATTTCGGATTGGTTCTTGACATGCCATTTTCCATACCTATCCACCATAGGCCTTGTGTGTGTGTTTTTTTTTTGGTGGTACTTGGTTTTGGTGTTCCGCGTGAACTTCACTTTGCTTGGTTTATTGCTCTCAAGTGTGGCCACTTGTACGATACGATCTTCCAAGGTAAAGTAAGGTTTGACGTTGTATCCCTAACTCCCACTACCACTTCCATATACACCGCTTGGTCTTGTGCATCATGTCTAGGGACTCCGGAACCGAGGATGATATCTATGAAAAATCCATGATGATCCACCATGACTACGACTCCACAAGTATAGAGGACATGACGGAGCACAACACCGACAATGGCTCCGCATGCTTTGAGGACCCAGAGCACTACACCTACGACGACTCCACATGCATGGAAGACATGGAGCTCTACGTCGACAATGGCTCCTCATGCATGGAGCCTATGGAGCGCTACACCGACAATGGCTCCACATGCTTGGGTGATATGGAGTACTACACCAACAACTACTCCCCAAGCATGGACGACTTCGAGTGCGACATCGATGACGCCTCGCCAAGCATGGAGGACACGGGGAACTTCATCGACTTTGATGGCTCCTCCATGAGCCATGAAGAATTCCTCCACCGTGTGGAGATGGAAGCCTACTACGCCAAGCAAGAGGAGGCGCATCATCAAGATTCCATGACCTTCAAGGCCAAGCGTGCCACACCAAAGGGCACCACCTACTTCGATGATTCACCTCCAAGGCGACATGTGCCACCACCTAGATGGCGTCAAGCGCCACCATCTCTAAGGCACCAAGCTCCATCACCTCCAAGGCGTCAAGCTCTACCATCTCCAAGGCGCCAAGCTACATCACCTCGAAGGCGCCAAGCTCCAACTCCTATCCAAACAAGAGTGGCGTCCAAACAACATATGTATCAAGAGGCGCCAAGAAACAAGACTCTTCATCGACAAACATCCTCTCATGAGCATCGCCACCATAAAGAGGATACAAGACATCGTCAAAGGCATCTTCGCCACCAAGAGGAAGAATTCGTGATGAGCAGCAACCATAATGCTCAAGAAAGCTCAAGAAGGCACCACAAGCACAAGAAGTGTGCCAAGGAAAGTGATCATCGTCGCGAGTGTCATGTGGACGACCAAGTGCGCCACCTACATCAACCATCGGCAAGGCACGCCAATGACCTCCGTCGACACCATCATAGGGCACCTTCAACTACTCGTGCCACCACCATAATGGCACCAAGAGCAAGCCTTCCTCCACGCCATCAAGCTTCAAAGCCGACGCTTGACTTCTACGACCTCGCGAACGAGGAAAATGCAGAAGCCTACTTCGCCAAGTTGGATAGCATGAGCCTACCTCCACCACTACTACGAGATGGCCACAAGACGGTCGAGCATGGGATTTTCCCTTCGACCATGGAGGAGAGCGATGATGCCCACCATATGGCATCCAACCTTGAAGGCGACAAGGTCAAGAATGGTGAGCACGGGATTTTCCCTTCACCAAAGGAGGTGCATGGAGTTGAGGAAACCGAGCCTACCCCCATATGCTTGAGTGATGATGTGGTACCAATCCCATGTGAGTATGAGAGCCACTTAGCCCACTTGAGTGAGAACAAGAGTTAGATGAGTGACTCCACCTTATGTGAGGTTGAGTGCTTCCACTTTTGCATGAGCGATACTCCTAGTGAGTTGAGAGTGGTAGTTGATAGGTCAAGTGAGACCATTTCGAATTCTAACAACTTACCCTCTACCTCTAGTGTGTTCTCTTGTGTAGTGCTAGGTTCCATGGAGGAAGACGCCCGAAGCTATGAAGCAATGATGCCTCGAATGGAGAAGATGTACATGGTAGATGCTACGCCATGGATACATCAAGAAGATGAAGTCGTCCACACGGAGGCCACTACTTCCACAACACCCACTTCATATGAGAGGTATGACGAAGGTAACAATAAGGGTGTTGATGATGCCATGATCCCATTAGTGGACATGATGAATTGTGAGGATATGCATGCTACGGATGATACTTGTGACATTACATATGCTTCATCCACTTTCCCATGTGATGATTTGCCTTTGCATAATATTGATCATGTGGACTTGTTTGATTGCGAACTCATTGCCATAAACATGCCATGCTATGCATCTTGTGTGTATCCTCCAATTGCTTTGGACTTGCCTTGTCATGCTAGTCATTCAATTTCTCCCGTTGCTTGCGATAAGATGAATACTTGCTATTTCACTTGTTTTGCTTGCAACAATATTGATCATATGCGTTATAATGAGATGGCCCCCATAACTTTCTCAATTTTTGGAGATTTTGATGATTGCCATGATAAGCATGTTCCCCACTTGCATACTCACCATGCATCTATGTCGTACTTGATTGACATTAATGGTGATGTGCACAAGAAGAGATACGTCATGATGGATGATGTGTATCTCTACCATGCACACACGTTCTTCCTTTTACATATGATGTGTGTAGGTACCCGCACAAGAATGTCAACCTCGGTTGAGCACAAGTTGACAAAAAGAGCTCTTGAGAGCATCCCACAAGTGAGTTCAAGATCGAACCCAGCTCTGGTACCTTTTGCATGCTTTGCATCTTTCATGTTGGCAAATTGCTCTTTCCTATGGTTTGATTGCAAGCATGTTAATGGTATTATCTTCCCTTGTGACATTCATGTTTCTTCGCTTTTAGATAATGATGCTTTGTGTGTTGCAACAAAAATGTTGAACAATTTACCTTTCCGACGTTTTGTGTGCAACCACAATTCCTTTAAGAAAATGTATTGTCATGAGAGCTTCCAAGAATCTCGTCTTGTTGTTGCAACAAACATAAGGACCACTTTCTCTTTCATTTGGTTTGTTTGCAAACATAATACTTTTGTTTTGGATATGCTTCCTTGTGTGTTTTTGCCAAATTCTCCTATTCTTGCATCAAAGATGTTTGAAATTTGGATCCAATGCTTTGAATGCCCCAATTCTATGTTATATTGAGTTTTTGAGTTCCCACATTTGGATGATGTTCAAACGATTTCCATGCACATTGACCATGCATATGCATCCCGTTTGCTATACTTGAGTTGTGCTAGTTGTGTTGTGAACAAGAATGGACATGCCACAAATGACATGCTCCTCTATCACACACAAACATATGTTGCTTGGTCTTTGTTGTGTGAAGGTACAAGTGCATACATGTCAACCTCTACCAACCATGTGTTCACAAGAAGAACCGAAGAGAGTTACCTATGGCTACCCTTCATCGAGCTATCCCTACAACCTAAGGTGACTTCCTTCTACTTGAGGACTCATGCTATAATCTTCATGAATTTGCTACGCTTTGAGTGTTGCTTTTCTTTTGTTGTGAGCTTTGTAGGCTTCAAGGAAGGTGAAGGAACATTGAAGTGTTGTCAAGTCAATCTTCACGAGGACGACTATATGGTGAACCCCAGGATCAAGAAGATCTCTCGACCGCTTCTACTTTGTGATGAGCATGTAGAGTCGAGGACGACTCTTTTTGAAGGGGGGAGAGCTGATGTAGCCCGACCTACGGTCGTGACCACATCTTGGTCTCCAACTTACGCCAAGTCGTCATGGACTCCAAAGGTGAATCCGTTCCTCTATGCGAGCCCCCTTCCTTCCCTATTGAATGGTATGCTACTTCATACTCCGTCACCTATGCATGATAGGTTCACATTGACAAGTACGGAGGCAAGGGAGGAAGCCCGGAGCATCAAGCCCGACTAGACGGAGGCTTGGAAGAGGAGGCGGAAGAAGACAGATCGCCAAATGCTCTCTGTCGCCAGCGGTACTACCGGACCTGGCGACCGGTACTACCGCCCGGCGGCACTACCGCCCTCTGCTACCGCCAGCAACAGACGACACCAGCGCAAGCCAAATGCTCTCTGTCACCGGCGGTTCTACCGGCCCCGGATCCGGTACTACCGGGCCACGGCACTACCGCCCCCTGCTACCGCCACCAACAGACGGCTCCAGCTGAAGCTCCAGGACCGCAAGCGGTACTACCGGTCCCAGAGCGGTACTACCGGAACAAGCGGTACTACCGGTCCCAAGTCCGGTACTACCGCTCCTGGCAGTGCCTGCGCACACTAGTTGGGCCACAGCCCATGTATCCCCCTTTACTTACCAAACCCTAGTTTTATTCCCAAACTACCCTTGTTTAGTGGTTGGCCTCTAAATAGAGCCCCCACCCCTCATGTATCCCTTAGGCATAGATGATAGACTAAAGACAACCCCCATTGTGGAATCTCTAGTTTTGCCTCATCCCCTTTTCCAAGGGGACCGACTATCGTCACCAACCTCGATTGGACTTTGCATCACGCATCCATCGTTGAACAAGGCCTTGGAGTTCGATGTCTCGTCTCCAAGTTGTCAAGACCCTCCCCAAGGTGTTCTTCCCTCTCCGATGTGGATTTGAGGGAGCACCTTGACCGATCTTTCCTTGCGAGGATTCTATCGGACCGGTGGCCGCCGTTCGGGAGAAATCGGCCTTGTATCGTGTGAGTTTTGCGTGTGTTCATCGTGTCCTTCGCGAGGTGTGTGTTCGCTTCCGCTACCTTCTCCCTTTCCCCTCGCTTTCCCATCGATTTGACCACGAGATCCGTGAAGATCGGGCACCCAAGAGGTTAACCCCTCCATCACGAAGAAACATGAATGTCACAAGGGAAGATAATACCATTAACATGCTTGCAATCAAACCATAGGAAAGAGCAATTTGCCAACATGAAAGATGCAAAGCATGCAAAAGGTATCAGAGCTGGGTTCGATCTTGAACTCACTTGTGGGATGCTCTCTAGAGCTCTTTTTGTCAACTCGTGCTCAACCGAGGTTGACATTATCGTGTGGTTACCTACACACATCATATGTAAAAGGAAGAACGTGTGTGCATGGTAGAGATACACATCATCCATCATGACGTATCTCTTTTTGTGCACATCACCATTAATGTCAATCAAGTATGAAATAGGTGCATGGTGAGTATGCGAGTGGGGAACATGCTTATCATGGCAATCATCAAAATCTCCAAAAATTGAGAAAGCTATGGGGGCCATCTCATTATAACGCATAAGTTCAATATTGTTGCAAGCAAAACAAGTGAAATAGCAAGCATTCATCTTATCGCAAGCAACGGGAGAAATTGAAAGACTAGCATGACAAGGCAAGTCCAAAGCAATTGGAGGATACACACAAGATGCATAGCATGGCATGTTTATGGCAATGATTTCGCAATCAAACAATTCCACATGATCAATATTATGCAAAGGCAAAGCATCACATGGGAATATGAGTGAAGCATATGTAATGTCACAAGTATCATCCAAAACATGCATATCCTCACAATTCATCATGTCCACTAGTGGGATCATGGCATCATCAACACCCTTATTGTTACCTTGGTCATACCTCTCATATGAAGTGGGTGTTGTGGAAGTAGTGGCCTCCTTGTGGACGACTTCGTCTTCTTGATGTATCCATGGCGTAGCATCATCTTCATGCACCATGTACATCTTCTCCAATTGAGGCATCATTGCTTCATGATTTGGCGCGTCTTCCTCCATGGAACCTAGCACAACACAAGAGAACACACTAGAGGTAGAGGGTAAGTTGTTAGAATTCGAAATGGTCTCACTTGACCTATCAACTACCACTCTCAACTCACTAGGAGTATCGCTCATGCCCTCCAAGTGGAAGCACTCAATCTCACATAAGGTGGAGTCACTCATCGCACTCTTGTTATCACTCAAGTGGGCTAAGTGGCTCTCATACTCACATGGGATTGTTACCACATCATCACTCAAGCATATGGGGATAGGCTCGGTTTCCTCAACTCCATGTGCCTCCTTTGGTGAAGGGAAAATCCCATGCTCACCATTCTTGACCTTGTCGCCTTCAAGGTTGGATGCCATAAGATGGGCATCATTGCTCGCCTCCATGGTCGAAGGGAAAATCCCATGCTCGACCGTCTTGTGGCCATCTTGTAGTAGTGGTGGAGGTAGGCTCATGCTATCCAACTTGGCGAAGTAGAGGTCTTCATTTTCCTCGTTCATGAGGTCTTCAAATGCAAGCGTAGTCGTTGAAGCTTGATGGCGTGGACGAAGGCTTGCTCTTGGTGCCATTTTGGTGGTGGCACAAGAAGTTGAAGGTGCCTTGTGATGGTGTCGACGGAGGTCATTGGCGTGCCTTGCCGATGGTTGCTGTAGGTGGCGCACTTGGTCATCCATATGACGCTCACGACGATGGCCCTTGACCTTGGCACACTTCCTTATAAGTTCTTCTAATGAGCACAAGGCATCATTAGTCTTGGCGACCATGCTCATGTTTTTGTCGAAGTCATTGTCCATGTCCTTCTTGAAGTTGTGGAGGTCGCTCTCGAACTTGTCCATTTCATGGTGGACCTTGGCGCACTCGAGGTGTAGGCTCCGTCTTGGCCGGTGCAACTTAAGGAACTTGTCGTTGTCGTTCTTGAAGTCGCCCATGCTTGGGGAGTCATTGTTGTTGTAGTACTCCATATCACCCAAGCATGTGGAGCCATTGTCGGTGTAGTGCTCCATCATGTTGTCCATGCTTGTGGAGACATATGCATGGTGGCTCATCATGGATTCTTCATGGAAATCATCTCGGTCCCGGAGTCCCTAGACATGCTTCACAAGACCAAGTGTTGTATATGGAAGTGGTAGAGGGTGTTAGGGATACAACGTCAAACCTTACTTTACCTTGGAAGATCGTATCGTACAAGTGGCCACACTTGAGAGCAATAAACCAAGCAAAGTGAAGTTCACGCGGAACACCAAAACCAACTACGAACCAAAACACACACACACACACACACACACACACAAGGCCTATGGTGGATAGGTATGGAAAGTGGCATGTCAAGGACCAATCCGAAATCAAGATGTTGTAATGGCAAGTAAAGAACCACAATGATCACAAAGCAAACAAGTTAATCCACAAGATAGGAAATATGTACAAGAAAACACACATGGTGGGATAAATGGGACTTGTGTGACGGAGAAAGTGAGCTAAGAACCAAATGATTACCTAGCGAAGACTATAAGCTCGTGTCACACAAGTACAAGGAGAGACGCTAGTTCGATTGCACAAAATTGGTGGGCTACAAGATATGCACAATAAGTACCACCTATATGATGTTCATCGAGCTTGCGCTTCCTATTCTATGAGGCACATGTATATCTCTTTCTTTTCTTTTTCTTTTTCTATATATTTTTTTCCTTTTTCTTTTTCTTTCTTTTCTTTTCACTTGCCTCTTCCTTGTGCCAACAAGTATACAAGATAACTATTTGAGATAGCGCTCACAACGTTTGCTCGGAATCTACAAGGTATCAAATGTGCATAGCCCAAGCAATCATAAGAGGAACTAGTCTCAATAGGTGTTTGTTGCTCGCAGAGATAGTGGGGTTCACAAAGGAATGCAAGTGGGGAGAAGTCGTGGAATGTTTATACCTTTCGTCGACGATCTTCACCCTTTATTGTTGGATTCCGCCTTGCTCACAGAATTTGGATGGAGTAGATAGCATGAACCACGTGGATGCTGATGTAGGGCTCCTTCTCCTCTTAGAACAAGCTAAAGAACACCAAAATCCGAGTTCGTATGTGATGCAGCCCGTCCTACGACCGCTACTACATCTACTCCCACGAGCTACCCAAGTGGACCCATGACTCGCGCCCGAGCCAAACTCCTTCAAACTAAGGTGAACTCGCTCCTCTCCTTGTGTGATTTCGACACACCCTTGGATGGCTTGCTACTTCACACGCAAACTCTGTGCATCATCAGGTACAAAGAAGCCACCAGTCGCTGCCAGACGCAAGCGATACTACCGGTTGGGACGACCGGTACTACCGCTCCAAGCGGTCCTTACGCCTCCCCCTACCGCTCGCCACAGGAAGCACCACTCCACGCCCCAGAAGCAAGCGGTACTACCGGTCCTGCAACCGGTACTACCGGTGGCCGGTACTACCGCCCCCTCCTACCGCTCGCAACTGGCGCCTCCGACGGAAGCTCCAGGCCCTCAAGCGGTACTACCGCTCCGGAAGCGGTACTACCGGTCACCACCGGTACTACCGGTTGCCGGACCGGTACTACCGGTCCTACCAGACCCTGATCGCCTCAGTTCGGCCCTGTGCCTTGTAACCCAACCTATAATTTACCTTCTCGTTCCGAAACTACCCCTGTTTTGTGGTTGGACTATATATAGCCCCCACCCTCTATTGTAAACGCTTAGACTTGGATAATAATAGATATTAAGGAAACCCTTTGAGGACTTATATCTATTGGTCTCATGCTCCTACCAAGGAGCACCGGATTATCCACCCCCCTCTTGGATCTTGCTTAAGTGCGTTCAAGTTGTACAAGGCCTTGGGTTCTTGGTGTCTCGCCCCCAAGTCGTCAAGGTCTCACCAAGCACCTCATCCCCCATTGTTGGCGTGGAGAGCGAGCTTCGCCCAACACCGATCCTAGGGATTATGTTGGACCAGTTGCCACCGGCGTGAGGAGTAGGCGTGTATCGTGTTTTGGTGTGTGTGTGTTCGTGGTTTTCATCGCTTTCCTCGATTTCATCCACCGACCACTCCTTCCCCCTCGTTTCTAGCGGAATTCGTGAAAGATCGGGCCAACCCTAGGGTTACCCCCTTAACATATTGGTATCAAGAGCACAGTTGATCACGATTTTTCCCCCAATTTTTCTTTTATCCGACTTAAAAACGAAAATCCTACCAAAAAGAGCCCCAATTGCCTTCGGATCGATCTCTGGATTTGGTGAGTTTTTCGTGGTTTTGGTCCATAGATCTGTTGCTTTGGGAGTCGATCTATAGCCCCTGTTGTTTCTATCTCAGCCTTTCGGTCAGTTTTCCCACGAAATTGAGGTTTTTGGCAAGTTCTTCAAGTTTCAGTCATGTGCCAAGCGGTACTACCGGCGGTGCAAGCGGTACTACCGCAAGTGACCGGTACTACCGGCATTACAAGCGGTACTACCGCTTACCGGTACTACCGCTCATTACCAGCGGTACTACCGCTCGCCACTAACTGCGTTTCCTGCCCTTTGACGCCTCGATTTCGTTCGCTGACCTTTCCACTTCGCTTGTTCGTGTTTCGCGTGTTTGTCCCCATTTTCACAACAGCTTCCGCATCAACGTCATCCCGCGCTCAACGACACCGCGACACTCGAACATTCCACCCCACCATCGGTTGCAAGTCGTCAACGATACCAAAGGTATAACTTGCACCACCTTGACAGCCCCATATCTTCCTTTGTGTGTACCTATCCTATGAGAGCAACTCATTTTGTGTTTGTCTAAGCATTGTGCACTTGCCTTCGGAAAAGTGAGAGTGTGAGGCCAAATACAAAAGCTAACATAGTAGCATAGCAAGGGAGAAAAAGAAAAAGATTCAAAAAAAAAGAGTAATAAGAAAAAGATAGAATAATAAGATACATAGTCTCCCAATACAAAGAGAATACCAAGCTTGTAAGCCATCAAGAGAAAAGAAAGAGCGCACCGAGGCAAGTGCACAAATCTATTGCTTACACTCTTTTGGCAAACGAGTTGTGGTCTCTCCTTGTGTTGGCACGACAACCGAGCGTAGTCTTCGTTAGGACCTTTTGTGCTCATTTTCATAGTCGTGCTAACCCCATTTTTCTCCACGTGTGTGTTTTCCGTGTTTTTGTAGATCGTATCCTTTTGCTTTTGATCTTTGGTTCTTTACCACGTAGGACAATAACCTTTTGCTTGGATTGTTTCGTTTGGTTTTTCCACAACCCTAACCTTCCACCAAAAGCCTTTGAGAGTTTCTTGCCATTTTACTTTGCATGCTTTTTCACTCATTTGTGTGGCAATTGGTTTGATATAATCTCCAAGGTGAGGTAAAAGGCTAACTCTCCACACCCGTTCTCTCCATATACAACCCTTGTTGGCTTTGCATTATGGACAGGCATGGAGAGTCATTCCAACCACCACCACCTCCGGAGGATGATAACCAATTCATGACAAGATGGGACCATTGGAAGGTCCGAGGAGAGTTCAACTATCGGTGTGACGCTCTCGAGCGGCGCCAAGATGAACAATTTAGCGAGGCCCGTGTGGAATTCAAAAACATCGACAACCGCTTCGAAGAAGTCCGTGGACAAATGCATGCCATGCAACACAACCTCGGACATCAAAATGAAGCTCTTGGTCGTGCACTCGCCTCAACGGATGAGAAGCTTCAACACATCATTGATGGACTCGCACGGACACGCTCGCGCGAATCAAGCTCATCTCGGCACTCCCCAAGTGAATCAAGTGCACCTCGCCGTCACGCTTCAAGGCACCGGACTGGACCCGTTCTTCAATCTATGAGCTCTTCGCAAGCGGTACCATCTCCTCGTCACGCCGCAACGTCAAGCTACGATGGTGACCTCTCCGCAAGACCTCCAAGGCGCGAAGCGAATCGGCCAAAACCAAGGGCACTTGTGATTCAACAAGAGCAACCGCGCATGGACCACCAAGGCCATCGACGTCGACACGCTCCTTCAACAACAAGTGAAGCATCCGAAGAGGACGATCAAGATCATCGTCAGCGAGAAGCACTCAAAGATCCTCCAAGGCGTCATCATCGACCGGAACGTCCACGTCGCCAACATGATGATCATGACGAGACTCCTCTACACCAAGAAGAAGAAGAGCAGCCCATCGCGCATGTGGCTCGACGTCCTCCTCGCCACAGGGCGCACGACAATGCTCCTCGACATCACCCACGACAAGAACAAGAGCAAGCTCACCAAGCTCGTCGTGAGGACCATCAACCTCCTCCTCGTCCTCAACCGCGACAACAAAACGAGCAAGCTCCCCAAGCTCGTCGTCCACAACAAGTTCCACCACCAAACGCGGCACCTCAACAACCGCAAGAGCAACGAAACAATCACCAAGCAAGACATGAGAGCTCGGATGATGATGCTGATGACCGCCAAAATCATGGCAACCGACGCAACCGGAACCGCAATGGAGAAGAAACTTTTGGCAAGCTCAAATTCACCATGCCAAAGTTCACCGGTTCCAATGAGCCCGAAGAATATCTCTCTTGGGAACTCAAGGTCGACAAGATCTTCCGCATGCACAACTATAGCAATGAGAAGATGATGGCCATGGCATCCCTCGAGTTTGATGAGTATGCCAACCTTTGGTGGGAACAAGTCCAACTCGCTCACGAAGCAAAAGAAGAGCCTCCAATTGCAACTTGGCAAGACATGAAGGCCCATATGAGATCCCGCTTTGTTCCTTCACACTACATGCGTGACCTCTTCAACAAGCTTCAAACGCTTAGTCAAGGAACAAAGACCGTGTAAGAGTATTTCAAGCAAATGGAGCTCAACATGATCCGTGCCAACATTGAGGAGCGAGATGAGCAAACAATGGCACGCTTCCTCAATGGCTTGAACCATCCTATCAAGCGCATCACCGAGTTCCAAAGGTACAACAACATGGTTGAGCTTGTGCACATTGCATCAAAGGCTGAACGTCAAGTGCAAGAGGACATCAAATTCAACAAGCCAAAGACGTACTTCACATACAAGCAAGCTCCAACCACTACTCCAACGACACCAAGTGGAAGCTCCTCAAGTACAACCAAGCTTCCCTTCAAGCCAACTCTCCCTCAAGCAAAACAGCCCCCAAGTGGCTACAAGTGTGGAGGCAAAGGGCACAAGTCAAATACATGTGGAAACAAGAAAGTTTTGTTCATCCATGACAACGGCGATGAAGAATACTTAAGTGAAGAAGAGTTTGATGCAAGGGTCAAGGAAGCCATGGCAAGGCAACATTTGGAAGAGGACCAAGAACTTCTTGTGTGTGAGCATGACGCAAGTCCATCGCTTGTGGTCACAAGGGTCTTGACGACCCAAATCAATGAAAATGAAGACCAACGCTCGAACATCTTCCAGACTCGTGCCGGCATCAATGGGAAGTCCATCAAAGTTGTCATCGATGGTGGGAGTTGCCACAACCTTGCAAGCACGGAATTGTGTGAGAAACTCAACCTCACCCTTCATCCACATAGACACCCCTACCATATCCAATGGCTAAGTGACCAAGGATCCGTCAAGATCAAGCACACCGTCTCGGTAACGTTCTCCATTGGGCACTACAAGGACACGGTGGAATGTGACGTGGTCCCAATGACAGTTTGTCACATGTTGCTCGGAAGACCGTGGCAATATGACAAGCGTGCTTTGCATAATGGTCACTCAAACACTTACACCTTCAAATGGCTTGATAAAACTTGTGTGTTGCAACCAATGTGATGGAGGGGTTAACCTCTTGGGTGCCCGATCTTCACGGATCTCGTGGTCAAATCGATGGAAAAGCGAGGGGAAAGGGAGAAGGTAGCGGAAGCGAACACACACCTCGCGAAGAACACGATGAACACACGCAAAACTCACACGATACAAGGCCGATTGCTCCCGAACGGCGGCCACCGGTCCGATAGAATCCTCGCAAGGAAAGATCGGTCAACATGCTCCCTCAAATCCACATCGGAGAGGGAAGAACACCTTGAGGAGGGTCTTGACGACTTGGGGGCGAGAAACCGAGAACCCAAGGCCTTGTTCAACGATGGATGCGTGATGCAAACTCCAATCGAGGTTGGTGACGATAGTCGGTCCCCTTGGTAAAGGGGATGAGGCAAAACTAGAGATTCCACAATGGGGGTTTTCTTTAGTCTATCATCTCCCCTTGGTAAAGGGGATGATGCAAAACTAGAGATTCCACAATGGGGGTTTTCTTTAGTCTATCATCTATGCCTCAGGGATACATGAGGGGTGGGGGCTCTATTTATAGGCCAACCACTTAACAAGGGTAGTTTGGGGATAAACTAGGCGAATAGGTAAGTAAAGGGGGGATACATGGGTTGTGGCCCAACTAGTGCGCGCAGGCACTGACATGACCGGTAGTACCGGACTTGGGACCGGTAGTACCGGTCATCACCGGTAGTACCGCTTTGGGGAACGGTAGTACCGCTTGCGGGCGGTAGTACCGCAAGCCAGTACCGGGGCATCCAGTGGCGATGGCGCAGGCTTCAGTACCGAGCGGTAGCAGGGGGCGGTAGTACCGCTGACCGGTAGTACCGGTTCCGCCGACCGGTAGTACCGCTTGAACCTGGCAGCTGCTGATCTGTCTTCTTCCTCCTCCTCTTCCAAGCTTCCGTCTTGTCGGGCTTGATGCTCCGGGCTTCCTCCCTTGCCTCCGTACTGGTCGGTGTGAACCTATCATGAATATGTGACTGAGTATGAAGTAGCATACCATTCAATAGGGTAGGAAGTGAGCTTTCATAGAGGAACGGATTCACCTTTGGAGTCCATGGCGACTTGGCGTCAGTTGGAGACCTTGATGTAGTAACGACCATAGGTCGGGCTGCATCATCTCCCCCCCTTCAAAAAGAGTCGTCCTCGACTCTAGATGCTCATCACAAAGTAGAAGCGGTCGAGAGACCTTCTTGATCCTGGGGTTCACCTTATAGTCGTCTTCGGGAAGATTGACTTGACAACACTTCAATGTTCCTTCACCTGCCTTGAAGCCTACAAAGCTCACAACAAAAGCAAAGAAACACTCAAAGCGTAGCCAATTCATGAAGGTTATAGCATGAGTCCTCAAGTAGAAGGAAGTCACCTTATCTTGTAGAGATAGCTCGATGAAGGGTAGCCATAGGTAACTCTCTTCGGTTCTTCTTGTCAACATATAGTCCATAGAGGTTGACGTGTATGCACTTGTACCTTCACACAACAAAGACCAAGCAACATATGTCTGTGTGTGATAGAGGAGCATGTCATTTGTGGCATGTCCATTCTTGTTCACAACACGATTAGCACAACTCAAGTATAGCAAACGGGATGCATGTGCAAGGTCAAAGTGCATGGAAGTCGTTGCAAAATCATCCAAATGTGGGAACTCAAAAACTCCATATAACATCTTATTATGGCATTCAAAGCAATCGAATAGAAATTTGATCAACATCTTTGATGCAAAACTAGGAGAATTTGGCAAAAACACAAAAGGAAGAATGTCCCAAGTGACATCAATATGTGTGCAAACCAACCACTGGAAAGAGAAATTGTTCGACATGTTGGATGTCACACACAAATCATCAAAAGCAAATATCATGGGAATATGAGTATCCCAAACGGAAGCAAAAACAACGTGTTTGACCAATGAAAGAGCAAGTGGTCCTTATGTTTGTTGCATCAACAAGACGAGATTCTTGGAAGCTCTCATGACAATACATGCTCTTAGTGGCATTGTGGTTGCACACAAAACATCGGAGAGAGAAATTGTTCAACATTTTTGTTACAACACACAAAACATCATTATCTAGATGCGAAGAAACATGAATGTCACAAGGGGATATAATACCATTAACATGCTTGCAATCAAACCATAGGAAAGAGCAATTTGCCAACATGAAAGATGCAAAGCATGCAAAAGGTATCAGAGCTGGGTTCGATCTTGAACTCACTTGTGGGATGCTCTCAAGAGCTCTTTTTGTCAACTCGTGCTCAACCGAGGTTGACATTCTTGTGCGGGTACCTACACACATCATACACAAAAGGAAGAACGTGTGTGCATGGTAGAGATACACATCATCCATCATGACGTATCTCTTCTTGTTCACATCATCATTAATGTCATTCAAGTATGAAATAGATGCATGGTGAGTATGCAAGTGGGGAACATGCTTATCATGACAATCATCAAAATCTCCAAAAATTGAGAAAGCTATGGGGGCCATCTCATTATAACGCATGTGGTCAACATTGTTGCTGAAAGGATACGGATGTCGCCTAGAGGGGGGGGTGAATAGGCGATTAAAACTTTTCCTAGTGTGGCTCAACAAAGGCGGAATAAAACTAGTGTTTACTTTGTTAAGCACAACCTAGAACAACTAAGGTTCACCTATGTGCACCAACAACTTATGCTAAGCAATACAAGAAACAAAGTGATAGCAAGATATATAGTACTTCAAGCACGAAGGCTATCACAATGTAGAGTGCATAAGTAAAGAGCTCGGGTATAGAGATAACCGAGGCACGCGGGGACACCGATATTTTACCGAGTTCCTCCCAACATGGAGTACGTCTCGTTTGGAGAGGGGGTGGTATCAAACCACCAACGCCACAAAAGGCCTCCCTTATTCTCCGGTGAATCTCACCCCAATGGGATCGATCCACGCTTCCACTATCGGTGCACTTGTCGGTGGCAACCGGAACCTCTCACAAGGTTGGGGCACAACTCCACAACTTAATTGGAGGCTCCCAACAAATGCCACCAAGGCCACAATGCCACCAAGGCCACAAACCGTCTAGGGTTCCAAGAACCCAAGAGGGACAAGCTCCAATGAGTAACTCAAATCAAATCCTCCAAAGAGAACTCAAACCGATGCACCAAATGCAAATGGCAAGAACACCACAAAGGTGCTCAAATCTCTCTCTCCCAAATTCCACCAAAGCTACAAAAGCTTATGGGGGAATAAGAGAGGAAGAACAATGGAGGAAATCCACAAAAGACTCCAAGATCTAGATCCCAATATGTTCCCCTCACTTAGAGGAGAGATTGATTGGTGGGATTGTAGATCTAGATCTCCTCTTTCAAATCCCTCAAGAATATGCAAGAATCATTGGAGGGATTGAGAGAAAGCAAGCTCAAGAAGGTCAACAATGGAGGGGAAAACTTGCAAGAATGGTTAGGGAACCATTGGGGAAGAAGGCCCCTTAAATAGGTTCCCCGAAAATCCAACCGTTGAAGCCAAAAAAGCGCGAATCCCGGTACTACCGGACATTCCCGGTACTACCGGACAATCCCGGTACTACCGGACAATCCCTGGGGATCCCAGGTCGCCAAACGCACCTTTTTCAGTACCGACCGGTACTACGAAGCGGTACTACCGGACCTCCGGTACTACCGGTCATCCCTGAACGAAAACGGCCATAACTTTTGCATCCGGACTCCGATTTTGATGATCTTGGGCTCGTTTCGAAGAGGACAACAAGCTCTAAAAGATAATGCAAAGAAACATTAAAATCCAGCAAGGGAGGATAGATCCAAATGACGAAAGGTTTAACCTCTATCAAAAAGATGAACCGATAAAACCTTCAACATCAAAAACGTAATAGAAAATGCATATGAAATCCGTTTTCGATGAACGAGAGCTTGTCATGGAGATTAACACAAGCTCTAAATCCTCACATGAGTAAGAACCAAATAATGGAAGGTTTTACCTATCTCTAAAATACAAACCGGTAAAATCTCCAAGATCAAAACGCAATAAGATATAAAAGGGAAATCCGTTTTTGATGGACTAGAGCTTGTTATGGAGATTACCACAAGCTCTATATCCTCACATGGATAAGACCAAATAACAACCAAATATGATGATGCAAGTATGCAAAGGTTTGATCTCTCTCCGAATGATGTGACCGAGTTACTCATTCGAGAGCCCTTCTCGATAGTACGGTTATCTATCCTAAACCCGGTCTCCCAACAAACATGAGACCGGCAAAAGGGAAAACCTATCAATATTAAACCTTTGCCTTGAGCAATCCACTTGAGATCGATGTAGACGATCTTGTCCTTCTCAAGATGGACACCTTTCTTGATTCCTCATCATCGATCCATGATCACCGAGGATGGCAAGCATCAAACATGAGATCTTCTATAGATGGCGCATTTTGAGCTTGCACAACACATCTTCTTCTTATTTCATCTATCTTGAAGTCAACACATGCTCCAAGCAATGCCAATGGACAATTCCTACAAGTACAACTTAATACACACATTAGTCCATAAAGATTGTCATTAATTACCAAAACCACACATGGGGGCCCAACATGTTCTTTCAATCTCCCCCATTTTGGTAATTGATGACAATCCCCTTAAGAGGGTTTATATAAGGAATTTTAATGAATAAAATGGTAATACCAATATAAAATACTACAAAAGTATGTGATATTGGTACCACCATCATATATAGAGCAAACTCACCCATAATCTATGCATGTGTGATGAACTTGAATTTCATTGCATATATTGCCAATCATTATCATTGGTGGAGTTTCCTATATATACCACATGCTAAGCAACAACAAAGATTCAAGAGCATGAGAAGCAAATGCACAAGAACAAACTCAATGAATAAACCAACTTCCCTTAAACCCTCTAAAACTTCTCCCCCATTGGCATCAATTGCCGAAATGGGTGACAAGTTCTAGAAGGCAAATATAGTAATAATTCCTCCAAAGGTGTGTCTTCGCACATATCCAATGATGAATACTTGGGAGGGAGTAGAACTATATCGAGGACCCGAAGATTGCAAAAATAAAGTCAAATGATGCAAGCAACTACAAGGTCCGACAAACCAATTTGAAAACAACAAATGAGTCCAAATGGAAACAACAAGATATTATGATATGAGCAAAAGAGTGTTTTAAATAACAAATATAGAAGCTCCCCAAGGTTTGTGCACAATTCAAAATAAATGAATATATAATGCACAAATATGGAATCCTTGCTCCCCCATAAGCATTTAAAACACAACAAATGTGAAAGAATGCAAATGAGTATTATTAAATGAATTAGATGAGCTCCCTAAAGAGAATGCACCAATTATGATAATTGCATTTGGGAACGAGGTGCATAGTCATGGACTCCTCACTCATCCAAATTCATTTAATAATACAAGACATGATAGAACAAATATGAGTGTCCAAAGATGCAAACAAGAGGAACAAGCACTCATAGGAAAATAAATTTGGAAGCCACCGAAGAATCAAAAGGAATAGAAAGGTGGTCTCCAAGGATTAAAAATCAACTAAAATTATCTTCTCATATGTGTATATGTATCTAAGTGGAAAATATCACAAATACATATTCCAAAGAAGAAAAATGCACACATCAAGAAGATTATACAAGAAAGCACATGAAAGGCAAAAATGAAGTCATAACATATATCAATAAGATTTTTGCTTCAAAGCATGGCCAAAGGCTCACATATATCTTATTGTACATAATGGACTTCAAACACAAACACACTATATATATTACAACTATCACCAAGGGAAAAGTTGAAAGTTGAAATATATGAAGAAAGGCAACAAGTATCATAAGATAAAATAGACTAGCAAAATCTCACTATTGCATATGAGAGAAGTTGAGGAGATGATAGGCAATAAAATTGCTAGATTGATATATTTGGGATTGGAGGATCATATTCATGATTTTGTATAGTCCCAACTATATGTACTCATCTCAACTTATACACATTTACAATAGAGAGTTCTCTTAAAGCCATGGCTAGAACTACAACAATTATAAATACATGAATTCATGCTAGAAGGCAACCGACAAACGGTTGGAATCAAGATATATGAGCATGAGAAAGAGATACTTGTTACCGAGATATAATTGGTAGGATGTAGAATATATGAATTCGTTGATCATCCTATAGCTTGACTCAACTTTTCATGTACGCATCACTTCTTCAAAATTGAAAGACAAGCATCCAATATATCTCCAATGTACCTAAAACACAATTAAGTACAAAATGGTCCCCAAACTTATTGGGTCCAAAGTAGTTAGAGAAACTACAATACATAGGAGAGACTCCACATAATTATGTGCACATTGATATGAAATTGAATTTCATGCACAACTTAGCCGATGGGAATTGGTGGAGTTTCCCCTATATATTGGATCAAAGAAAGCAAGCATGCCATAATATAATCATATAGTAAATATGCATGCATGAAGCTTTCAAGAACAAAAAGGAGATACAATTTGAACAAAACACCAAGTAAATCGAGATTGCACACACAAGAGTGTGACATGACAAACGATGTCCAAATTGTATCAACGAACCAATTCAACACATGAAAGATCACAATTTCAACAAATGAACTAGGCATAATCCAAGGAGCAAAAGATAGATAGAAATAAAAATGCTCAAGGATTTATCTCATTCTAAAATGGTCAAATCAAGAAACAAGGAATGAGACAAAACCAACTCCCAAAAAGAGCAAGGTTCCAACAAGAAACCAAACTCCCCAAACTTCACATGATGGCACAAGTACCAAAATGAAAAGATTGAGGTTCCAAGCACATAAAACACGATATGGATCAAAACAAAGAAGCATAAATATGAGTGTTCTAAATAATATAGGATAGCTCCCCCATGGATAGTGCATTTTGTAGGATTTTCCTTTTAAATGCAAAATGCACACAAATGGGATCATCACTAGTACCTATAATAAGTAAAACACAAGAGGATATCAATAAAATAAGAAGATCCACAAGAAGCAAGGAAGGCTTGGGAGACAACACAAAACATTTTCTTGGCCAAATATAGGATAAAATTAAGCAAGGGCCAAAGTAAATATGATCAATAAATTCTACCATAAGTTGGGTACTCATTGTCCAAGGACAAGAAATAGAATAATTTTCCCAAGGTAGCTTGCATGGATATCCAAGATCATAGTCACAACAAGAAGCATATAACTAAATATAAGAAATTGAGCATGATACTTCGAACAAGATTCTTGGTAGCTTCCCCAAGTCACACAATCACTAGTGAATAGAGTAACTTGAAGCAAATGGTTTCCATGAGGATATATATATCTAAATATGAGGAAACGCATACCAAGAAACACTCTCATATACAATATCCAAAATAAGATCAATAAAGCCATTCATGCAAATAGGAACTTGTATGAGCCAATGTGTCACATAGGCGCTAGATAATTATCAATATCAATTCTAAGTGACATAACCTCGAATATTCACATTTTCTAGGATTGTAATATGCACTAAGCATAAGACTCCCCCATAATGTGATACTACCATAAAAACAACACGAGGCAAAAGGATACAAATAGAGATAATTAATGGACATTATAAAACTTAAATTTCTCATGAGAATTATACCACATAGAGACTAGACAAGAATCCAATATAAATACTAGGTGGTAATCCTCATGTACACACATTTTTAGGATTGTGGAATGCCTAAGCATAACACTCCCCCAAAATAGGATAATCCATTAATTTCTCACAAGAGCCAAATAGGATACCAAATATAACCAAGCAAGGCTCAAACACAAGAAACATACATACATGGTGTGCCACCTAATCATACACAAATAATTTTGATTTCAAGATAATTAAGTGGATAGCACAACATGTACAAAAACATGGAAGATACAAAACCAACACATGCATAAGAGGGCAAGTAACTTTCAATGAAATGAGTTAAGCATATGTTACCGCAAGGAGGAACATTGGAAATATAATAGGAGCAATATAATCCACATGACTTGGCTTGACAAAAATAATAATGAAGATCCCTTAATTCTTCATGATGTATCCAAGACTCCAATGCCCTCCAACAATACCTATTGATCAAGTTTTGTCTTGTTGGTCCCCAACCAAGTTGGGTCCTAGGAGGTTAGTCACAATAGGATTGGCAACCCAAATGGTTCTTTTCTTGAACCCACATTGAGCACCAACAAATTTGGCAAACACATTGCCAACCTCATCCTTATAAAGTGAATAAGCATCATTAATTGAGATAGGATTGGACGAGGAGATACCAATAGTGCATGCGGAAGAAATATGCCCCTTTTCACGGCATATGTAGCAAATTCTACTCTTGCCATCTTTCTTCTTAGGAGAAGCCACAACTCGAGGAAGAGCTCGAGTAGTCCTCTTAGGAAGAGGCCCATTAATGACTTGAGGTGGAGCTTGAGGCCGCTTCCCTTGTTGCTTCACACTAAGAGGCTTTTTCTTCAATGGGCAAGATCTAAAATGGTGCCCTTCTTCCTTGCACTTGAAGCAAACAATGTTGGCCGGATTCTTGACTTGATCTTGGCCATTCTTCTTGTTGTCCTTGTGCTTCAACTTGATAGTGGACTTGTTCTTGACATTAGATTTGAATCCAAGCCCACTCTTGTCATTGGGGGATTTTTGCACACTCAAGATTTTGTTGAGTGTGATCTTCCCTTGATGACCCTTTTTCAAGTCATTCTCCAAAGAGGTGACTTGAGCCTTGAGCTCTTTGATTTCCTCTACATGGTTAGTTTCAACACAAGTACTAGAGGAAGTAGATGCTACATTGTTAGAGCAACAAGGCATGGAGTGTAATTCATCATGAGATATAGCATAGTTGTGAGAGGATGAATTACAAGGACTAGCACATGTCAATATAACATTTGGAGTAGATGTAGTACTAATGTCCACATGAGGCCCACTAGATGTTACCTTTGACATGATGGCCTCATGAGCTAACTTTAGCCTACCATGGGAGACTAGAAGATCCTCATGCGAGCTTGAGAGCTTAACATGACTTTCTTCTAATTTCCCATAGTTGCTAGTTAGCAACGCAAGTTGAGCCTTTAGCTCAACATTCTCCTTCAAAATAGATGCTTCACAAGAAATAGAGTTAGTAGCACAAGCATCATTACTATTAGCAAGAGGTGAGGGAAACTTGTCAAGCTCTTTTGAATATGAGGCTTTAAGTTGCTCATGTGACTCGGTGAGTTTGATGAGCTCACCCTTTATGACCCTAGAGCCATTTTTGAGGTGCTCAAAATCCTCAACAAGTTTAGCATAAGCAACTTCAAGTTCATCATTTTTAATCTTGAAGGAATTAGCCACCGCAAGTTCTCTATCATGGTATTCCTTTACTCTAGATAATTCTAGAGTAAAAGTCTCCTCAAGAGATTCTTTGGTGGTTTGTTCTTCTTCAAGGGAGTCCTTTACTTGAGCAAGTTCATTAGCATATTCACGCTCAAGTGCAAACTTTTCATCAATTATGTTTTCTTGCTCCTCAATAAGATCATTGCCTTCTATAGCATAATTCAAGATTTCAAGAAGGTTGGAGGAAGCAAGTTTATTTTCGGAGAGAGCACTATAGACAACCTCTCCCATTTTCTTAATAGAGGTAATATCATACTTACCTCTATAATCATCATTATCATTCTCAACCTCATCATCATCATGAGATACAATGGGATTCAAAGAGGTTACCTTTGTTCCCTTAGCCATAAGGCACATGTGAGAACTGGAGGAAGGTGATGATGAGATTGCACTTGAAGTTCTCTTCAAGACCTTGTCTTGGCCCATAGAATCTTCATTTTCCTCTACATGGTTAGCAACACAAGCACTAGAGGAAATAGAAGCATTTTTATCATGGCAACAAGACAACATGAGCATATCATCATGAGATTTGTTCAAGTCATTTCTACATGATATGCAAGGACTATTAACACAAGCATGTGAGGAATTTTGAGTGCTAGAAGTGTTAAGGTCCAAAGATAGATCATTGCAACTAGATAGATATGTGGGATTACAAATAGTGAACACACTATCCATATTGCATTTTCTATCACCACTCACCATATCATTACCTTGTGAAAAATCACATGTTGGTGAAGTGGTAGACGATGAGAACTCATCTCGACCGGAAGTGGAAGCAACACAATCATCCTCAATAATGTTGGCCACAACATATTTATCTTGAAGTTTTGTCCATAACTCATGAGCACTCCAAAAAGGAATGATTGAAGAGGTAACTACATAGCTCAAAGCATTAACAAGCACATTAGAAGCTTGAGCATCGAGATATAAGTTTTTCTCATCCTCACAAGATAGGTTTTTGAAATCCATAGGAGGAGAAAAACCTATATCTACCTGCAAATTTGGGTCCATGTCCCTAAAATGAATGAGCATGCGATTTTTCCATAAATCATAATTTGTGCCATCAAATGTGAGCATGTCATTGTGCACTAATCCTCTAGCCGACATCTTTACTCTCAAGGCGGTGAAGCCCAAAATGAGAGACCGGGCTCTGATACCAATTGAAAGGATACGGATGTCGCCTAGAGGGGGGGGTGAATAGGCGATTAAAACTTTTCCTAGTGTGGCTCAACAAAGGCGGAATAAAACTAGTGTTTACTTTGTTAAGCACAACCTAGAACAACTAAGGTTCACCTATGTGCACCAACAACTTATGCTAAGCAATACAAGAAACAAAGTGATAGCAAGATATATAGTACTTCAAGCACGAAGGCTATCACAATGTAGAGTGCATAAGTAAAGAGCTCGGGTATAGAGATAACCGAGGCACGCGGGGACACCGATATTTTACCGAGTTCCTCCCAACATGGAGTACGTCTCGTTTGGAGAGGGGGTGGTATCAAACCACCAACGCCACAAAAGGCCTCCCTTATTCTCCGGTGAATCTCACCCCAATGGGATCGATCCACGCTTCCACTATCGGTGCACTTGTCGGTGGCAACCGGAACCTCTCACAAGGTTGGGGCACAACTCCACAACTTAATTGGAGGCTCCCAACAAATGCCACCAAGGCCACAATGCCACCAAGGCCACAAACCGTCTAGGGTTCCAAGAACCCAAGAGGGACAAGCTCCAATGAGTAACTCAAATCAAATCCTCCAAAGAGAACTCAAACCGATGCACCAAATGCAAATGGCAAGAACACCACAAAGGTGCTCAAATCTCTCTCTCCCAAATTCCACCAAAGCTACAAAAGCTTATGGGGGAATAAGAGAGGAAGAACAATGGAGGAAATCCACAAAAGACTCCAAGATCTAGATCCCAATATGTTCCCCTCACTTAGAGGAGAGATTGATTGGTGGGATTGTAGATCTAGATCTCCTCTTTCAAATCCCTCAAGAATATGCAAGAATCATTGGAGGGATTGAGAGAAAGCAAGCTCAAGAAGGTCAACAATGGAGGGGAAAACTTGCAAGAATGGTTAGGGAACCATTGGGGAAGAAGGCCCCTTAAATAGGTTCCCCGAAAATCCAACCGTTGAAGCCAAAAAAGCGCGAATCCCGGTACTACCGGACATTCCCGGTACTACCGGACAATCCCGGTACTACCGGACAATCCCTGGGGATCCCAGGTCGCCAAACGCACCTTTTTCAGTACCGACCGGTACTACGAAGCGGTACTACCGGACCTCCGGTACTACCGGACCCTGGTCCGGTACTACCGGTCATCCCTGAACGAAAACGGCCATAACTTTTGCATCCGGACTCCGATTTTGATGATCTTGGGCTCGTTTCGAAGAGGACAACAAGCTCTAAAAGATAATGCAAAGAAACATTAAAATCCAGCAAGGGAGGATAGATCCAAATGACGAAAGGTTTAACCTCTATCAAAAAGATGAACCGATAAAACCTTCAACATCAAAAACGTAATAGAAAATGCATATGAAATCCGTTTTCGATGAACGAGAGCTTGTCATGGAGATTAACACAAGCTCTAAATCCTCACATGAGTAAGAACCAAATAATGGAAGGTTTTACCTATCTCTAAAATACAAACCGGTAAAATCTCCAAGATCAAAACGCAATAAGATATAAAAGGGAAATCCGTTTTTGATGGACTAGAGCTTGTTATGGAGATTACCACAAGCTCTATATCCTCACATGGATAAGACCAAATAACAACCAAATATGATGATGCAAGTATGCAAAGGTTTGATCTCTCTCCGAATGATGTGACCGAGTTACTCATTCGAGAGCCCTTCTCGATAGTACGGTTATCTATCCTAAACCCGGTCTCCCAACAAACATGAGACCGGCAAAAGGGAAAACCTATCAATATTAAACCTTTTCCTTGAGCAATCCACTTGAGATCGATGTAGACGATCTTGTCCTTCTCAAGATGGACACCTTTCTTGATTCCTCATCATCGATCCATGATCACCGAGGATGGCAAGCATCAAACATGAGATCTTCTATAGATGGCGCATTTTGAGCTTGCACAACACATCTTCTTCTTATTTCATCTATCTTGAAGTCAACACATGCTCCAAGCAATGCCAATGGACAATTCCTACAAGTACAACTTAATACACACATTAGTCCATAAAGATTGTCATTAATTACCAAAACCACACATGGGGGCCCAACATGTTCTTTCAGTTGCAAGCATTCATCTTATGGCAAGCAACGGGAAAAAATGAATGACTAGCATGACAAAGCATGTCCATAGCAATTGGAGGATACACACAAGATGCATAGCATGGCATGTTTATGGCAATGATATCGCAATCAAACAATTCCACATGATCAATATTATGCAAAGGCAAATCATCACATGGGAAAGTGGATGAAGCATATGTAATGTCACAAGTATCATCCATAGCATGCATATCCTCACAATTCATCATGTCCACTAGTGGTATCATGGCATCATCAACACCCTTATTGTTACCTTGTTCATACCTCTCATATGAAGTGGGTGTTGTGGAAGTAGTGTCCTCCTTGTGGACGACTTCGTCTTCTTCATGTAGCCATGGCGTAGCATCATCTTCGTGCACCATGTACATCTTCTCCATTCGAGGCATCATTGCTTCATAGCTTCGGGCGTCTTCATCCATGGAACCTAGCACAACACAAGAGAACACACTAGAGGTAGAGTGTAAGTTGTTAGAATTCGAAATGGTCTCACTTGACCTATCAACTACCCCTCTCAACCCACTAGGAGTATCGCTCATGCCCTCCAAGTGGAAGCACTCAATCTCACATAAGGTGGAGTCACTCATGTCACTCTTGTTCTCACTCAAGTGGGCTAAGTGGCTCTCATACTCACATGGGATTGGTACCACATCATCACTCAAGCATATGGGGTTAGGCTCGGTTTCCTCAACTCCATGCGCCTCCTTTGGTGAAGGGAAAATCCCATGCTCACCATTCTTGACCTTATCGCCTCCAAGGTTGGATGCCATAAGATGGGCATCATTGCTCTCCTCCATGGTCGAAGGGAAAATCCCATGCTCGACCGTCTTGTGGCCATCTTGTAGTAGTAGTGGAGGTAGGCTCATGCTATCCAACTTGGCGAAGTAGAGGTCTTCATTTTCCTCGTTCATGAGGTCTTCGAATGCAAGCGTAGTCGTTGAAGCTTGATGGCGTGGACGAAGGCTTGCTCTTGGTGCCATTTTGGTGGTGGCACTAGTAGTTGAAGGTGCCTTGTGACAGTGTCGACGGAGGTCATTGGCGTGCCTTGCCGATGGTTGGTGTAGGTGGCGCACTTGGTCATCCACATGACGCTCGCGACGATGACCCTTGTCCTTGGCACGCTTCCTTATAAGTTCTTCTAATGAGCACAAGGCATCATTAGTCTTGGTGACCATGCTCATGTTTTTGTCGAAGTCATTGTCCATGTCCTTCTTGAAGTTGTGGAGGTCGCTCTCGAACTTGTCCATTTCATGGTGGACCTTGGCGCACTCGAGGCGTAGGCTCCGTCTTGGCCGGTGCGACTTGAGGAGCTTGTCGTTGTCGTTCTTGAAGTCGCCCATGCTTGGGGAGTTGTTGTTGTTGTAGCACTCCATGTCACCCAAGCATGTGGAGCCATTGTTGGTGTAGTGCTCCATCATGTTATCCATGCTTGTGGAGACATAGGCATGGTGGCTCATCGTGGATTCTTCATAGAAATAATCCTCGGTTCCGGAGTCCCTAGACATGATTCACAAGACCAAGCGGTGTATATGGAAGTGGTAGAGGGTGTTAGGGATACAACGTCAAACCTTACTTTACCTTGGAAGATCGTATCGTGCAAGTGGCCACACTTGAGAGCAATACACCAAGCAAAGTGAAGTTCACGCGGAACACCAAAACCAACTACTAACCAAAAAAAACACACACACACACACAAGGTCTATGGTGGATAGGTATGGAAAATGGCATGTCAAGAACCAATCCGAAATCAAGATGTTGTATTGGCAAGTAAAGAACCACAATGATCATAAAGCAAACAAGTCAATCCACAAGATAGGAAATATGTACAAGGAAACACACACGGTGGGAAAAATGGGACTTGTGCGACGGAGAAAGTGAGCTAAGAACCACAAGATTACCTAGCGAAGACTATAAGCTCGTGTCACACAAGTACAAGGAGAGACGCTAGTTCGATTGCACAAAATTGGTGGGCTACCAGATATGCACAATAAGTACCACCTATATGATGTTCATCGAGCTTGCGCTTCCTATTCTATGAGGCACATGTATATTTGTTTCTTTTTCTCTTTTCCTTTTTTTCTATTTTTTTTTATTTTTGTATCACTCTTTTTCTTTTATTTCTTTTTCTTTTCACTTGTCTCTTCCTTGTGCCAACAACTATACAAGATAACTATATGAAATAGCGCTCACAATGTTTGCTCGGAATCTACAAGGTATCAAATGTGCATAGCCCAAGCAATCATAAGAGGAACTAGTCTCAATAGGTGTTTGTTGCTCACAAAGATAGTGGGGTTCACAAAGGAATGCAAGTGGGGAGAAGTCGTGGAATGTTTATACCTTTCGTCGACGATCTTCACCCTTTATTGTTGGATTCCGCCTTGCTCACGGAATTTGGATGGAGTAGATAGCATGAACCACATGGATGATGATGTAAAGCTCCTTCTCCTCTTCGAAACGAGCTAAAGAACACCAAAATCCGAGTTCGTATGCAAAAGTTATGCCCAAAACGGTGAGACGCTGAAATCTGGAACTTGCTGTTTTTGATCAGAATGGGGCGGTAGTACCGGTCTTTTGGGTCCGGTAGTACCGGTTAAGTGCGGTAGTACCGGTTTTTGGACCCAGTAGTACCGCTTGGACCTGAAACTCCCAGTTTTGACTCGTTTTCGCGATTTTGGGGTGATTTGGGCGGAAAATCTTCAAGAAAAACACCAAATCGAAGGGGGAAATCAAGGAATTAGGCCATGGGAACGCAAAGGAAGGTAGATCAACAAGTTTAGCAAGTAATCCACGGATCAAAACCTACCAAAACGCACTCAAATCACAGATCGATCCAAAACACGAATTGGGGCTGTTTTTGGTGGAATTTTCGAATTTATGGGGAAAAGACCAAATCGATGAGAAATCCGTGGCAACCAAAAGCTGCTGATACCAGATGATGGAGGGGTTAACCTCTTGGGTGCCCGATCTTCACGGATCTCGTGGTCAAATCGATGGGAAAGCGAGGGGAAAGGGAGAAGGTAGCGGAAGCGAACACACACCTCGCGAAGAACACGATGAACACACGCAAAACTCACACGATACAAGGCCGATTGCTCCCGAACGGCGGCCACCGGTCCGATAGAATCCTCGCAAGGAAAGATCGGTCAACGTGCTCCCTCAAATCCACATCGGAGAGGGAAGAACACCTTGAGGAGGGTCTTGACGACTTGGGGGCGAGAAACCGAGAACCCAAGGCCTTGTTCAACGATGGATGCGTGATGCAAAGTCCAATCGAGGTTGGTGACGATAGTCGGTCCCCTTGGTAAAGGGGATGAGGCAAAACTAGAGATTCCACAATGGGGGTTTTCTTTAGTCTATCATCTATGCCTCAGGGATACATGAGGGGTGGGGGCTCTATTTATAGGCCAGGCACTTAACAAGGGTAGTTTGGGGATAAACTAGGGGAATAGGTAAGTAAAGGGGGGATACATGGGCTGTGGCCCAACTAGTGCGCGCAGGCACTGACATGACCGGTAGTACCGGACTTGGGACCGGTAGTACCGGTCATCACCGGTAGTACCGCTTTGGGGACCGGTAGTACCGCTTGCGGGCAGTAGTACCGAAAGCCAGTACCGGGGCATCCAGTGGCGATGGCGCAGGCTTCAGTACCAGGCGGTAGCAGGGGGCGGTAGCACCGCTGACCGGTAGTACCGGTTCCGCCGACCGGTAGTACCGCTTGAACCTGGCAGCTGCTGATCTGTCTTCTTCCTCCTCCTTTTCCAAGCTTCCGTCTTGTCGGGCTTGATGCTCCGGGCTTCCTCCCTTGCCTCCGTACTGGTCGGTGTGAACCTATCATGAATATGTGACGGAGTATGAAGTAGCATACCATTCAATAGGGTAGGAAGTGAGCTTTCATAGAGGAACGGATTCACCTTTGGAGTCCATGGCGATTTGGCGTCAGTTGGAGACCTTGATGTAGTAACGACCATAGGTCGGGCTGCATCACAATGACTCCTAGCCAAATAATTGCGGACAATGCAAAGGCTTTAGCGAGGGCGCAATACGCAAAAACACCTTGTGAGAAGAGTGGTGAGCGAGAGAAACACACCATAGTGAGTGAGAGCTACAAGCCAAACTCGAGTGGAAAAACTAAGAGTGTTCTTCTTGCCACCAAAAGTGAGATGAGAGAAGTGCGGAACAACCCATCCATCTTGCACTACGTCCTCGTATGCAAGGGACTAGCGCAAGGAACTAACGACTTGACAAATGTTCCTCCTTCTTTGATGGATGTTTTGCAGGAATTCCAAGATGTTTTTCCCGAAGAGCTTCCTCATGGCCTTCCTCCTCTTCGTGGAATCGAACACCGCATCGACCTCATACCCTGCGCACCACTACCAAACCGCGCCGCGTATCGCACGAACCCGGAAGAGACGAAGGAGATCGAGCGTCAAATCAACCAACTCGTCTCCAAAGGTTTGATCCAAGTAAGCACTAGCCCAAGCGCGGTTCCCGTGATCCTAGTCCCGAAAACGGATGATACGTTGCGGTTATGCATGGACTGCCGTCCAATAAATGATATCACCGTGCGTTATCGACATCCTATACCGCGTCTTGATGACATGCTTGATGAGTTATGTGGAGCCACTATATTTTCGAAAATTGATCTTCGTAGTGGCTACCATCAAATTCGCATGGCGGAAGGTGATGAGTGGAAAACCGCCTTCAAGACCAAGCTTGGTCTCTATGAATGGTTGGTTATGCCTTTTGGCTTATCCAATGCCCCATCTACCTTCATGCGCCTCATGAACCATATTTTGCGATCTCTCATTGGAAAGAGTGTAGTTGTTTACTTTGATGACATTCTTGTCTATAGCAAGTCACTAGAGGAGCATGTTACTCATGTTAAGGAGGTCCTCCAAATCCTTCGTCATGAAAAGCTTTATGCTAATCTCCCCAAGTGCACTTTTGCAAGAGACAAGCTGATTTTCCTTGGTTTTGTCGTGTCTTCTAATGGCATAGAAGTGGACGTCTCAAAAGTAAAGGACATACGAGATTAGCCCATCCCAACAAATGTTAGTGAACTTCGTAGTTTTCATGGTGATAAGGGGTGGCCCGATCTTCTCATTGAGCACGTCGTAGATGATGGTGGAGGTAATGGAGATAACTTGTGGGATGCTGAGAATCACCGGCTGTTCCCCCGCTGCCAATGCAACAGATCTCAACCCAGATGGTATTCGCAACTTCACACACTTGCGCACGTAGCCGCTGACCACGAAGCGGTTTGTAATCTACCAATTCCCAATGGAACAGCAGAAAACACGAGGACTTTCAGTAGCAAACTCCAGATCGAATCAAAGTGGAGGTATGGTAGATATTCCTGATCGAATCAAAGAGGAACATATAATTTCAGATGAATGCTTGCAGCAGTTCAACGAAACAAGTATTGGTTTAATCTAAACGTGGTCTGCCCTAATTGCGGCGGCTGCCGGGGTATATATGAGGGCTGGGGCGTCCTCCCCCTTAAACGGGCCTAAAAACAGCCATAACTTGGCCCAAACTGACTCGGTTCGACTCAAACTGATACATACCGACCCATAGATGGGTTCGGTCTACTTGGCGCGCAGGCCATATGTCGTGGTGCACCTCAAACGTGTCCTGGCGCGCCACATATCTCTCTTTATCATGCCTTCTCTCCTTATTGCCTCCTAGTGCGTCTTCCATCTCTCGGTCGCCTTCCTCTCTCTCCTCCCGCTGGCGCTAGCCCGATAGATGCCAAATCTAGTCAAACAATAACACAATGATTTAGGTAGTATAAAGTTCTTATAAATCAAAGTATCATGTCCAACTAGGAATGAATTCACCTTGTGATATTTTTCAATGAGGCTCAATATTTCTTTCCAGTTCAAACAGTTGAAATCAGCATGATCCATGATTGTATCCTCATCATCCTCCCTTTCTTCAAGAAAAGCCGTCCTCGGCGTTGGGTAAGCTGAAAGTGGAAGGAACAAAAAGAACAACGTATACGCAGAGTATATATATACATAACCTGTTGTATCATTTTTGTTCACGTGAATAATATGTCTACTATTCATCAAGCAACTTAAATTGCAGGTATAAGTGAAGTACAAAGAATCATGATCATATTGAAATCCAAATAAATATATAGTCTTGTTGTTCAATATTAAATTCAGTTTTCTCAAAGAAGATCTATGATCAAATTTGTGATGAACAAGATCAAACCAATTCAAACTATGTGAAAACCGAATTGATTCAGGCCATGCTTCAACTGCGCTACTCTGATTATTATGAACATATTCATTTTATTCAGTATGTAATATGCAACTCAATTTGTAAATATGAGTGAAGTATATAGTAGTAGCACACTCATGCAACACGTTGTGGGACAAACACAAGGTGTATGAAAAATCTGATTCAAATCTAGAAAGATTGGAACAATCCAACATAGGTAAAGTTACTTTTGTTGGGTGGACTATATCAACTAGATGAGAATTTACTTTCATAGTATCACAAATTGTAGTATCTATCCCACCACAAAGATATCTTTACACATAGCATGTATGGCTAAACACAGCAAGTTTCAATTCAGCAATTCTATCACACGTAATGCATATGTGATCCACAAGAAAATTTTCATCCATGCTATATTCACCAATTAGATTAAAGATGAAATAAGTAGAATATGTGCTAGAATTCAGACATGAAATTTCAGAAATCCTATCCATAGCACAACTCAGATTCATAGGTTCATGTAGCATGATGGAATACACAATATCAGTAGGTGGTATTCGAGCAAGTCTTTGCTCATGTGTAATCAGTACTACATGCTTAAAATTCAGATTTTGCAAAGCATCACTCGGTGCTGAAATTTTTGTGCTTGTAAAGTTACAAGAATCAACCGGCAAAGGAATAGACTCACTGAATGCCTTATTGGTTGGTTGTAGCCCCAAATCAGTGACATTATCAATGTCATCCACCGTATATGTAGTAGGTATTGGAACAACTTTCTCAAGTGATGACACCCAATCGTGTGATATAGGTTGTAAAATAGGCGGCTCCCTTTCTTCAAAAGAAACCTGCATATCACAAGGTACAACACTAGAAGTAGACATGATTATGTTAGTAGACACCTCACATGTCTCATTGACGTCCACTCTCAAAATTTCTGGAATAGGCCATGTGTAGTTGTACAAAAACCTAGAACGCAGAAATTGCTTGAAATCCTCCCAAAGGAATGTTTTACCTATGACACCATACACAGTCCTAGCGTCCTTCCACCAACGAGTTACCTTTGCATCGACACGTCGGCGAGCGAGAATATATTCTGTATGGCCATTAAACTTGCTATCGAAAGTACGACATCTCGCAAAACCACTGAGCATGTGAGATTCCCAAGACGTATATTCTGTAGATGATGAAGAACTGTCCAATCTCCACTTGACTTTAGTGGCATCATATGCCATGCCGACCACAATACCTAAATAGTCATGGTAAACATCGTTTGATTTCTGCATCTCATCAACACTAGTAGAAGTCATGATTAGTACATTAGTACAGAAAAGGAAATCTGGTGGTGGAACTCTCACACCTCACTCGAAACTGAAAGAAAACATGTATCTTACCGTTCCAAAGTGAATTAGGATAGCTTACCAACTTGTATGAGCAGAACGTGCACGGATGTGACGAAGCGAATACCGAGGGAAAGATTGTCACACGACAATTAGGGGTATGTAGTGGAGCTTGGTATGGATACCTAACAACACCAATTCAGAAATCCTAGTGTTGACCGTATGACAAAGACCCACGGAAACACACACAGTGGAGATAAATGGGGCAATTGCAACTCTAAAAAGGAGCTCAAAATTAAGGTATATCGGAGTAATGCTCGTGTTGCAATGCACAAGGAGAGACGCTAGCAATGACTCAACAAAACGGGCACCAGATTGCTAAACTAAGCAGCCCGAAGAGCACTAAGCATGCTAGTCTCGTAGGATAGTTCTAGACACCAAGAAAGGCTTACTAAGGCTCACAAAGATAGGAACGCTATGTGGACACAGTAACAAAAAAGGAGAAAAAGAATATTTTTTTTGGCTGGCTTGCTCACGCACAAGCTCAGACTTGTCTCAGCTCTGGCGAGAGCCACCGACGCGGTGGTTTTTTTTTCACGTACAAGCTGAGAATTGTCTCAGGTATGGCGAGAGCGCGATTTTTTTTTCTTCGCTCGCTCACGTACGAGCTCAGAATCGTCTCACGTCCGGCGAGAGGAAGCGACGCGCGGGATTTTTTTTTTCTAAAATAGATCTAGCAACTCTAATTTAACAAAAATAAAAACGGATCTAATAGATCTAAAACTTCAGAACACGATGAACAGTCTAGAAACAGTCTAAAACTCCGATTATGAGACAAACTGAGACGAAAACTAGGAAAAAACTAGACAAAAACTACGACTCAGATTTAGAAGAAAGGTTACACAAAAATACTACGATCAGCAACTAGAACTCACGAACGGTGTTATCTAGGCTATGGCAATACACTATGAACCCTAATATTTTTGTGTGGCTTTTTCTTTATAGGACTAAAACAACTAATCTATGGGGATGAATTGCTCACCGAGTAAACCTGAGAATCTGATACCAAGATGATAAGGGGTGGCCCGATCTTCTTGTTGAGCACGTCGTAGATGATGGTGGAGGTAATGGAGATAACTTGTGGGATGCTGAGAATCACCGGCTGTTCCCCCGCTGCCAATGCAACAGATCTCAACCTAGATGGTATTCGCAACTTCACACACTTGCGCATGTAGCCGCTGACCACGAAGTGGTTTGCAATCTACCAATTCCCAATGGAACAGCAGAAAACACGAAGACTTTCAGTAGCAAACTCCAGATCGAATCAAAGTGGAGGTATGGTAGATATTCCTGATCGAATCAAAGAGGAACATATAATTTCAGATGAATGCTTGCAGCAGTTCAACGAAACAAGTATTGGTTTAATCTAAACGTGGTCTGCCCTAATTGCGGCGGCTGCCGGGGTATATATGAGGGCTGGGGCGTCCTCCCCCTTAAACGGGCCTAAAAACAGCCATAACTTGGCCCAAACTGACTCGGTTCGACTCAAACTGATACATACCGACCCATAGATGGGTTCGGTCTACTTGGCGCGCAGGCCATATGTCGTGGTGCACCTCAAACGTGTCCTGGCGCGCCACATATCTCTCTTTATCATGCCTTCTCTCCTTATTGCCTCCTAGTGTGTCTTCCATCTCTCGGTCGCCTTCCTCCCTCTCCTTCCGCTGGCTCTAGCCCGATAGATGCCAAATCTAGTCAAACAATAACACAATGATTTAGGTAGTATAAAGTTCTTATAAATCAAAGTATCATGTCCAACTAGGAATGAATTCACCTTGTGATATTTTTCAATGAGGCTCAATATTTCTTTCCAGTTCAAACAGTTGAAATCAGCATGATCCATGATTGTATCCTCATCACATCGGTTGGCTGGCTTTTACCGTCGCTTTGTGAAAGATTTTTCTACAATTGCTTGCCCCCTCAACGAATTGACCAAGAAAAATGTCACGTTCGTTTGGGGAAAAGCACAACAAAAGGCTTTTGATGAGCTCAACAAGAGGCTCACCGAAGCACCACTTCTTGCATTG
This sequence comes from Avena atlantica, assembly GCA_910589765.1. NCBI lineage: Eukaryota > Viridiplantae > Streptophyta > Magnoliopsida > Poales > Poaceae > Avena > Avena atlantica. Next base: position 97,136 of record CAJUWN010000434.1, on the reverse strand, counting down.
CGGGATTTCACAAAAACCTTTGAGATTGAATGTGACGCTAGTGGTATTGGCATTGGTGGCGTCCTTATGCAAAATGGGCGTCCTATTGCTTACCATAGTGAGAAACTTGATGGCGCACGCCTCAATTATCCCATTTATGACAAAGAACTTTTTGCCTTAGTTCATGTTCTTCAAGTGTGGCAACACTATCTTTGGCCCAAAGAATTTATCATCCATTCCGACCATGAGTCGTTGAAGTACCTTAAGGGCCAAGCCAACTTGAGTAAAAGGCACGCAAAGTGGGTTGAGTTTATGGAGTCTTTTCCTTACATTGTCAAATACAAGAAGGGCAAAGAAAATGTGGTAGCGGACGCCTTGTCTCGCAAAAACACAAGCCTTCTTACACGACTCAAAGTCAATGTCTTGGGTCTTGAGGACATCAAATCTTTGTACGCGTCAGACTCTTTCTTTGGACCAATATTTGCACAATGTTCAATGGACAAAGGGATTGATGATTTCTATTTGCATAAGGGTTTTCTTTTCAAACAAAACAAGCTTTGCATTCCGAAATCGTCTCTCCAACTTTTGCTCCTTCAAGAGTCCCATGGTGGCGGCCTTATGGGTCACTTTGGCCGTGACAAGACATATGACATGCTCTCCACTCACTACTTTTGGCCAAAGATGAAGCGCGACGTGGAGCGCCACGTTCAACGATGCACTACATGTATCCAAGCTAAGTCCAAGTCCAACCCCTTTGGTCTTTATATGCCATTGCCTATTCCTTATGCACCTTGGTCGGACATTAGCATGGACTTTGTGTTAGGTTTGCCTAGATCAAAACATGGTCATGATTCCATATTTGTAGTCGTGGATCGCTTTTCAAAAATGGCACATTTCATTCCGTGCCATAAGACCGATGATGCTTCACATGTAGCAAATTTGTTTTTCAGAGAAATAATTCGGCTACACGGCGTGCCAAGAACAATCGTCTCCGACCGCGACGTCAAATTCATGAGCTACTTCTGGAAGACCCTAATGGCCAAGCTCGGCGTCAAGCTCCTCTTCTCGTCCGCCTCGCATCCTCAAACCGATGGACAAACCGAGGTCGTCAATCGAAGTCTTGGCACACTTCTCCGGGTGTTGATAAAGAAGAACCTTAAAGACTGGGAGGAATGCATTCCACACGCCGAGTTCGCCTACAACCGCGCCAAGCACTCCACCACCATGAGGAGCCCGTTCATGATCGTCTATGGCTTCGAGCCTCTCACCGCGCTCGATATCCTTCCACTTCCACTTCATGAACGTGCCAATATGGACGTTGTCAAGCCTGCCCAAGCAATGATGAAACTCCATGACGACACACGAGCTACTATCGAGCAACAAGTCCTTCGCCAAGCATCAAGACTAAACAAGACCAAGAAAGAGATGATCTTTGATGAGGGCGACCTTGTATGGATACACTTGAGTAAGGACCGATTCCCCAAGGAATGCGACTCCAAGCTAAAGCCACGAGGCGATGGACCATTCAAGGTGCTAAAGAGGATCAACAACAACGCCTATGTGATCGATATACCAACATCGAAGTATCTTGTGAGCTCGACATTTAATGTCAAGGACCTCTCACCCTACCATGGCGAAGAGGAAGTTGTGACGGTTGAAGAGTCGAGGACGACTCTTTCCCAAGGGGGGGAGCTGATGCAGCCCGTCCTACGACCGCTACTACATCTACTCCCACGAGCTACCCAAGTCGACCCATGACTCGCGCCCGAGCCAAACTCCTTCAAACTAAGGTGAACTCGCTCCTCTCCTTGTGTGATTTCGACACACCCTTGGATGGCTTGCTACTTCACACGCAAACTCTGTGCATCATCAGGTACGAAGAAGCCACCAGTCGCTGCCAGACGCAAGCAGTACTACCGGTTGGGACGACCGGTACTACCGCTCCAAGCGGTCCTACCGCCTCCCCCTACCGCTCGCCATAGGAAGCACCACTCCACGCCCCAGAAGCAAGCGGTACTACCGGTCCTGCAACCGGTACTACCGGTGGCCGGTACTACCGCCCCCTCCTACCGCTCGCCACTGGCGCCTCCGACGGAAGCTCCAGGCCCTCAAGTGGTACTACCGCTCCGGAAGCGGTACTACCGGTCACCACCGATACTACCGGTTGCCGGACCGGTACTACCGGTCCTACCAGACCCTGATCGCCTCAGTTCGGCCCTGTGCCTTGTAACCCAACCTATAATTTACCTTCTCGTTCCGAAACTACCCCTGTTTTGTGGCTGGACTATATATAGCCCCCACCCTCTATTGTAAACGCTTAGACTTGGATAATAATAGATATTAAGGAAACCCTTTGAGGACTTATATCTATTGGTCTCATGCTCCTACCAAGGAGCGGATTATCCACCCCCCTCTTGGATCTTGCTTAAGTGCGTTCAAGTTGTACAAGGCCTTGGGTTCTCGGTGTCTCGCCCCCAAGTCGTCAAGGTCTCACCAAGCACCTCATCCCCCGTTGTTGGCGTGGAGAGCGAGCTTCGCCCAACACCGATCCTAGGGATTATGTTGGACCGGTTGCCACCAGCGTGAGGAGAAGGCGTGTATCGTGTTTTGGTGTGTGTGTGTTAGTGCTTTTCATCGCTTTCCTCGATTTCATCCACCGACCACCCCTTCCCCCTCGTTTCTAGCGGAATTCGTGAAAGATCGGGCCAACCCCAGGGTTACCCCCTAACAGTATGCAAAAGTTATGCCCAAAACGGTGAGAGGCTGAAATCTGGAACTTGCTGTTTTGGATCAGTATGGGGCGGTAGTACCGGTTGTTTGGGCCCGGTAGTACTAGTTAAGTGCGGTAGTACCAGATTTTGGACCCGGTAGTACCGCTTGGACCTGAAACTCCTAGTTTTGACTCGTTTTCGCGATTTTGGGGTGATTTGGGTGGAAAATCTTCAAGAAAAACACCAAATCGAAGGGGGAAATCAAGGAATTAGGCCATGGGAACGCAAAGGAAGGTAGATCAACAAGTTTAGCAAGCAATCCACAGATCAAAACCTACCAAAACGCACTCAAATCACAGATCGATCCAAAACACGAATTGGGGCTGTTTTTGGTGGAATTTTCCAATTTATGGGGAAAAGACCAAATCGATGAGAAATCCGTGGCAACCAAAAGCTGCTGATACCGGATGATGGAGGGGTTAACCTCTTGGGTGCCCGATCTTCACGGATCTCGTGGTCAAATCGATGGGAAAGCGAGGGGAAAGGGAGAAGGTAGCGGAAGCGAACACACACCTCGCGAAGAACACGATGAACACACGCAAAACTCACACGATACAAGGCCGATTGCTCCCGAACGGCGGCCACCGGTCCGATAGAATCCTCGCAAGGAAAGATCGGTCAACGTGCTCCCTCAAATCCACATCGGAGAGGGAAGAACACCTTGAGGAGGGTCTTGACGACTTGGGGGCGAGAAACCGAGAACCCAAGGCCTTGTTCAACGATGGATGCGTGATGCAAAGTCCAATCGAGGTTGGTGACGATAGTTGGTCCCCTTGGTAAAGGGGATGAGGCAAAACTAGAGATTCCACAATGGGGGTTTTCTTTAGTCTATCATCTATGCCTCAGGGATACATGAGGGGTGGGGGCTCTATTTATAGGCCAACCACTTAACAAGGGTAGTTTGGGGATAAACTAGGCGAATAGGTAAGTAAAGGGGGGATACATGGGCTGTGGCCCAACTAGTGCGCACAGGCACTGACATGGCCGGTAGTACCGGACTTGGGACCGGTAGTACCGGTCATCACCGGTAGTACCGCTTTGGGGACCGGTAGTACCGCTTGCGGCGGTAGTACCGCAAGCCAGTACCGGGGCATCCATTGGCGATGGCGCAGGCTTCAGTACCGGGCGGTAGTACCGCTGACCGGTAGTACCGGTTCCGCCGACCGGTAGTACCGCTTGAACCTGGCAGCTGCCGACATGTCTTCTTCCGTCTTCTCTTCCAAGCCTCCGTCTTGTCGGGCTTGATGCTCCGGGCTTCCTCCCTGGCCTCCGTACTTGTCAATGTGAACCTATCATGCATATGTGACGGAGTATGAAGTAGCATACCATTCAATAGGGTAGGAAGGGGGCTCGCATAGAGGAACGGATTCACCTTTGGAGTCCATGACGACTTGGCGTAAGTTGGGGACCAAGATGTGGTAACGACCGTAGGCCGGGCCACATCAGGGTACATGAGGGGTGGGGGCTCTATTTATAGGCCAACCACTAAACAAGGGTAGTTTGGGGATAAACTAGGAAAATAGGTAAGTAAAAGGGGGATACATGGGCTATGGCCCAACAGGTGCGCGCAGGCACATATATGACCGGTAGTACCGGACTTGGGACCGGTAGTACCGGTCATCACCGGTAGTACCGCTCTGGGACCGGTAGTACTGCTTGCGGGCGGTAGTACCGCAAGCCAGTACCGGGGCATCCAGTGGCGATGGCGCAGGCTTCAGTACCGGGCGGTAGTACCGCTGACCGGTAGTACCGGTTCCGCCGATCGGTAGTACCGCTTGGACCTGGCAGCTGCCGACATGTCTTCTTCCGTCTCCTCTTCCAAGCCTCCGTCTTGTCGGGCTTGATGTTCCGGGCTTCCTCCCTTGCCTCCGTACTGGTCGGTGTGAACCTATCATGCATATGTGACGGAGTATGAAGTAGCATACCATTCAATAGGGTAGGAAGTGGGCTCACATAGAGGAACGGATTCACCTTTGGAGTCCATGACGACTTGGCGTAAGTTGGAGACCTTGATGTAGTAACGACCGTAGGTCGGGCTGCATCACTTGGCTTGCTTAGAGGAGCTTGTTGCTTGGTTTGTTGGCTTGGAGGGGTTACTCGAGTTGATTGAAGTGAAGTACGCCCTTTGCTTCTCATAAGCATGTTCCTTTTGCAAGTGGCGCTCGGCCTTGGTTGCTTGGTGAAGAAGGTTCACGAGAGTCCTGTAAGGTTGGAAATAGACTATCTTGCATATTGGGCGGCTCAAACCATTGAGGAACCGTGCTATTGTTTGCTCCTCGAGTTCCTTCACATCGGCTCTCATCATAGTCGTCTCCATCTCCTTATAGAAATCTTCAATTGTCTTTGTGCCTTGCTTCAAGTTTTGTAGCTTGTCGAAGAGGTCTTGGCGATAGTGCTCGGGGACAAATCTCGCATACATCACATTCTTCATCTCGGTCCAAGTGGTGACCGGTGGCTCTTCTTGCTTCTCACGATTGCTTTGGTAGTCTTCCCACCAAACATTGGCGTAGTCCTTAAACACAAGAGATGCCATTGCCACTTTCTTCTCTTCGAAAAAGTTGTGGACTCGGAAGATCTTGTCGACTTTGAGCTCCCATTCAAGGTATGCATCGGCATTTTCTTCTCCTTTGAACTTGGGCATAACGAACTTGAGCTTCCCAAACTTGCTGATGCAGCCCGTCCTACGACCGCTACTACATCTACTCCCACGAGCTACCCAAGTGGACCCATGACTCGCGCCCGAGCCAAACTCCTTCAAACTAAGGTGAACTCGCTCCTCTCCTTGTGTGATTTTGACACACCCTTGGATGGCTTGCTACTTCACACGCAAACTCTATGCATCATCAGGTACGAAGAAGCCACCAGTCGCTGCCAGACGCAAGCGGTACTACCGGTTGGGACGACCGGTACTACCGCTCCAAGCGCTCCTACCGCCTCCCCCTACCGCTTGCCACAGGAAGCACTACTCCACGCCCCAGAAGCAAGCGGTACTACCGGTCCTGCAACCGGTACTACCGCCCCCTCCTACCGCTCGCCACTGGCGCCTCCGACGGAAGCTCCAGGCCCTCAAGCGGTACTACCGCTCCGGAAGCGGTACTACCGGTCACCACCGATACTACCGGTTGCCGGACCGGTACTACCGGTCCTACCAGACCCTGATCGCCTCAGTTCGGCCCTGTGCCTTGTAACCCAACCTATAATTTACCTTCTCGTTCCGAAACTACCCCTGTTTTGTGGCTGGACTATATATAGCCCCCACCCTCTATTGTAAACGCTTACACTTGGATAATAATAGATATTAAGGAAACCCTTTGAGGACTTATATCTATTGGTCTCATGCTCCTACCAAGGAGCGGATTATCCACCCCCCTCTTGGATCTTGCTTAAGTGCGTTCAAGTTGTACAAGGCCTTGGGTTCTCGGTGTCTCGCCCCCAAGTCGTCAAGGTCTCACCAAGCACCTCATCCCCCGTTGTTGGCGTGGAGAGCGAGCTTCGCCCAACACCGATCCTAGGGATTATGTTGGACCGGTTGCCACCGGCGTGAGGAGTAGGCGTGTATCGTGTTTTGGTGTGTGTGTGTTCGTGGTTTTCATCGCTTTCCTCGATTTCATCCACCGACCACCCCTTCCCCCTCGTTTCTAGCGGAATTCGTGAAAGATCGGGCCAACCCCAGGGTTACCCCCTAACAGTATGCAAAAGTTATGCCCAAAACGGTGAGAGGCTGAAATCTGGAACTTGCTGTTTTGGATCAGTATGGGGCGGTAGTACCGGTTGTTTGGGCCCGGTAGTACTGGTTAAGTGCGGTAGTACCGGATTTTGGACCCGGTAGTACCGCTTGGACCTGAAACTCCTAGTTTTGACTCGTTTTCGCGATTTTGGGGTGATTTGGGTGGAAAATCTTCAAGAAAAACACCAAATCGAAGGGGGAAATCAAGGAATTAGGCCATGGGAACGCAAAGGAAGGTAGATCAACAAGTTTAGCAAGCAATCCACAGATCAAAACCTACCAAAACGCACTCAAATCACAGATCGATCCAAAACACGAATTGGGGCTGTTTTTGGTGGAATTTTCCAATTTATGGGGAAAAGACCAAATCGATGAGAAATCCGTGGCAACCAAAAGCTGCTGATACCGGATGATGGAGGGGTTAACCTCTTGGGTGCCCGATCTTCACGGATCTCGTGGTCAAATCGATGGGAAAGCGAGGGGAAAGGGAGAAGGTAGCGGAAGCGAACACACACCTCGCGAAGAACACGATGAACACACGCAAAACTCACACGATACAAGGCCGATTGCTCCCGAACGGCGGCCACCGGTCCGATAGAATCCTCGCAAGGAAAGATCGGTCAACGTGCGCCCTCAAATCCACATCGGAGAGGGAAGAACACCTTGAGGAGGGTCTTGACGACTTGGGGGCGAGAAACCGAGAACCCAAGGCCTTGTTCAACGATGGATGCGTGATGCAAAGTCCAATCGAGGTTGGTGACGATAGTTGGTCCCCTTGGTAAAGGGGATGAGGCAAAACTAGAGATTCCACAATGGGGGTTTTCTTTAGTCTATCATCTATGCCTCAGGGATACATGAGGGGTGGGGGCTCTATTTATAGGCCAACCACTTAACAAGGGTAGTTTGGGGATAAACTAGGCGAATAGGTAAGTAAAGGGGGGATACATGGGCTGTGGCCCAACTAGTGCGCACAGGCACTGACATGGCCGGTAGTACCGGACTTGGGACCGGTAGTACCGGTCATCACCGGTAGTACCGCTTTGGGGACCGGTAGTACCGCTTGCGGCGGTAGTACCGCAAGCCAGTACCGGGGCATCCATTGGCGATGGCGCAGGCTTTAGTACCGGGCGGTAGTACCGCTGACCGGTAGTACCGCTGACCGGTAGTACCGGTTCCGCCGACCGGTAGTACCGCTTGAACCTGGCAGCTGCCGACATGTCTTCTTCCGTCTTCTCTTCCAAGCCTCCGTCTTGTCGGGCTTGATGCTCCGGGCTTCCTCCCTGGCCTCCGTACTTGTCAATGTGAACCTATCATGCATATGTGACGGAGTATGAAGTAGCATACCATTCAATAGGGTAGGAAGGGGGCTCGCATAGAGGAACGGATTCACCTTTGGAGTCCATGACGACTTGGCGTAAGTTGGGGACCAAGATGTGGTAACGACCGTAGGCCGGGCCACATCAGGGTACATGAGGGGTGGGGGCTCTATTTATAGGCCAACCACTAAACAAGGGTAGTTTGGGGATAAACTAGGAAAATAGGTAAGTAAAAGGGGGATACATGGGCTATGGCCCAACAGGTGCGCGCAGGCACATATATGACCGGTAGTACCGGACTTGGGACCGGTAGTACCGGTCATCACCGGTAGTACCGCTCTGGGACCGGTAGTACTGCTTGCGGGCGGTAGTACCGCAAGCCAGTACCGGGGCATCCAGTGGCGATGGCGCAGGCTTCAGTACCGGGCGGTAGTACCGCTGACCGGTAGTACCGGTTCCGCCGATCGGTAGTACCGCTTGGACCTGGCAGCTGCCGACATGTCTTCTTCCGTCTCCTCTTCCAAGCCTCCGTCTTGTCGGGCTTGATGTTCCGGGCTTCCTCCCTTGCCTCCGTACTGGTCGGTGTGAACCTATCATGCATATGTGACGGAGTATGAAGTAGCATACCATTCAATAGGGTAGGAAGTGGGCTCACATAGAGGAACGGATTCACCTTTGGAGTCCATGACGACTTGGCGTAAGTTGGAGACCTTGATGTAGTAACGACCGTAGGTCGGGCTGCATCACTTGGCTTGCTTAGAGGAGCTTGTTGCTTGGTTTGTTGGCTTGGAGGGGTTACTCGAGTTGATTGAAGTGAAGTACGCCCTTTGCTTCTCATAAGCATGTTCCTTTTGCAAGTGGCGCTCGGCCTTGGTTGCTTGGTGAAGAAGGTTCACGAGAGTCCTGTAAGGTTGGAAATAGACTATCTTGCATATTGGGCGGCTCAAACCATTGAGGAACCGTGCTATTGTTTGCTCCTCGAGTTCCTTCACATCGGCTCTCATCATAGTCGTCTCCATCTCCTTATAGAACTCTTCAATTGTCTTTGTGCCTTGCTTCAAGTTTTGTAGCTTGTCGAAGAGGTCTTGGCGATAGTGCTCGGGGACAAATCTCGCATACATCACATTCTTCATCTCGGTCCAAGTGGTGACCGGTGGCTCTTCTTGCTTCTCACGATTGCTTTGGTAGTCTTCCCACCAAACATTGGCGTAGTCCTTAAACACAAGAGATGCCATTGCCACTTTCTTCTCTTCGAAAAAGTTGTGGACTCGGAAGATCTTGTCGACTTTGAGCTCCCATTCAAGGTATGCATCGGCATTTTCTTCTCCTTTGAACTTGGGCATAACGAACTTGAGCTTCCCAAACTTGCTGATGCAGCCCGTCCTACGACCGCTACTACATCTACTCCCACGAGCTACCCAAGTGGACCCATGACTCGCGCCCGAGCCAAACTCCTTCAAACTAAGGTGAACTCGCTCCTCTCCTTGTGTGATTTTGACACACCCTTGGATGGCTTGCTACTTCACACGCAAACTCTATGCATCATCAGGTACGAAGAAGCCACCAGTCGCTGCCAGACGCAAGCGGTACTACCGGTTGGGACGACCGGTACTACCGCTCCAAGCGCTCCTACCGCCTCCCCCTACCGCTCGCCACAGGAAGCACCACTCCACGCCCCAGAAGCAAGCGGTACTACCGGTCCTGCAACCGGTACTACCGCCCCCTCCTACCGCTCGCCACTGGCGCCTCCGACGGAAGCTCCAGGCCCTCAAGCGGTACTACCGCTCCGGAAGCGGTACTACCGGTCACCACCGATACTACCGGTTGCCGGACCGGTACTACCGGTCCTACCAGACCCTGATCGCCTCAGTTCGGCCCTGTGCCTTGTAACCCAACCTATAATTTACCTTCTCGTTCCGAAACTACCCCTGTTTTGTGGCTGGACTATATATAGCCCCCACCCTCTATTGTAAACGCTTACACTTGGATAATAATAGATATTAAGGAAACCCTTTGAGGACTTATATCTATTGGTCTCATGCTCCTACCAAGGAGCGGATTATCCACCCCCCTCTTGGATCTTGCTTAAGTGCGTTCAAGTTGTACAAGGCCTTGGGTTCTCGGTGTCTCGCCCCCAAGTCGTCAAGGTCTCACCAAGCACCTCATCCCCCGTTGTTGGCGTGGAGAGCGAGCTTCGCCCAACACCGATCCTAGGGATTATGTTGGACCGGTTGCCACCGGCGTGAGGAGTAGGCGTGTATCGTGTTTTGGTGTGTGTGTGTTCGTGGTTTTCATCGCTTTCCTCGATTTCATCCACCGACCACCCCTTCCCCCTCGTTTCTAGCGGAATTCGTGAAAGATCGGGCCAACCCCAGGGTTACCCCCTAACAGTATGCAAAAGTTATGCCCAAAACGGTGAGAGGCTGAAATCTGGAACTTGCTGTTTTGGATCAGTATGGGGCGGTAGTACCGGTTGTTTGGGACCGGTAGTACTGGTTAAGTGCGGTAGTACCGGATTTTGGACCCGGTAGTACCGCTTGGACCTGAAACTCCTAGTTTTGACTCGTTTTCGCGATTTTGGGGTGATTTGGGTGGAAAATCTTCAAGAAAAACACCAAATCGAAGGGGGAAATCAAGGAATTAGGCCATGGGAACGCAAAGGAAGGTAGATCAACAAGTTTAGCAAGCAATCCACAGATCAAAACCTACCAAAACGCACTCAAATCACAGATCGATCCAAAACACGAATTGGGGCTGTTTTTGGTGGAATTTTCCAATTTATGGGGAAAAGACCAAATCGATGAGAAATCCGTGGCAACCAAAAGCTGCTGATACCGGATGATGGAGGGGTTAACCTCTTGGGTGCCCGATCTTCACGGATCTCGTGGTCAAATCGATGGGAAAGCGAGGGGAAAGGGAGAAGGTAGCGGAAGCGAACACACACCTCGCGAAGAACACGATGAACACACGCAAAACTCACACGATACAAGGCCGATTGCTCCCGAACGGCGGCCACCGGTCCGATAGAATCCTCGCAAGGAAAGATCAGTCAACGTGCTCCCTCAAATCCACATCGGAGAGGGAAGAACACCTTGAGGAGGGTCTTGACGACTTGGGGGCGAGAAACCGAGAACCCAAGCCCTTGTTCAACGATGGATGCGTGATGCAAAGTCCAATCGAGGTTGGTGACGATAGTCGGTCCCCTTGGTAAAGGGGATGAGGCAAAACTAGAGATTCCACAATGGGGGTTTTCTTTAGTCTATCATCTATGCCTCAGGGATACATGAGGGGTGGGGGCTCTATTTATAGGCCAACCACTTAACAAGGGTAGTTTGGGGATAAACTAGGCGAATAGGTAAGTAAAGGGGGGATACATGGGCTGTGGCCCAACTAGTGCGCACAGGCACTGACATGGCCGGTAGTACCGGACTTGGGACCGGTAGTTCCGGTCATCACCGGTAGTACCGCTTTGGGGACCGGTAGTACCGCTTGCGGCGGTAGTACCGCAAGCCAGTACCGGGGCATCCATTGGCGATGGCGCAGGCTTCAGTATCGGGCGGTAGTACCGCTGACCGGTAGTACCGGTTCCGCCGACCGGTAGTACCGCTTGAACCTGGCAGCTGCCGACATGTCTTCTTCCGTCTTCTCTTCCAAGCCTCCGTCTTGTCGGGCTTGATGCTCCGGGCTTCCTCCCTGGCCTCCGTACTTGTCAATGTGAACCTATCATGCATATGTGACGGAGTATGAAGTAGCATACCATTCAATAGGGTAGGAAGGGGGCTCGCATAGAGGAACGGATTCACCTTTGGAGTCCATGACGACTTGGCGTAAGTTGGGGACCAAGATGTGGTAACGACGGTAGGTCGGGCTACATCAGGGTACATGAGGGGTGGGGGCTCTATTTATAGGCCAACCACTAAACAAGGGTAGTTTGGGGATAAACTAGGAAAATAGGTAAGTAAAAGGGGGATACATGGGCTATGGCCCAACAGGTGCGCGCAGGCACATATATGACCGGTAGTACCGGACTTGGGACCGGTAGTACCGGTCATCACCGGTAGTACCGCTCTGGGACCGGTAGTACCGCTTGCGGGCGGTAGTACCGCAAGCCAGTACCAGGGCATCCAGTGGCGATGGCGCAGGCTTCAGTACCGGGCGGTAGTACCGCTGACCGGTAGTACCGGTTCCGCCGATCGGTAGTACCGCTTGGACCTGGCAGCTGCCGACATGTCTTCTTCCGTCTCCTCTTCCAAGCCTCCGTCTTGTCGGGCTTGATGTTCCGGGCTTCCTCCCTTGCCTCCGTACTGGTCGGTGTGAACCTATCATGCATATGTGACGGAGTATGAAGTAGCATACCATTCAATAGGGTAGGAAGTGGGCTCACATAGAGGAACGGATTCACCTTTGGAGTCCATGACGACTTGGCGTAAGTTGGAGACCTTGATGTAGTAACGACCGTAGGTCGGGCTGCATCACTTGGCTTGCTTAGAGGAGCTTGTTGCTTGGTTTGTTGGCTTGGAGGGGTTACACGAGTTGATTGAAGTGAAGTACGCCCTTTGCTTCTCATAAGCATGTTCCTTTTGCAAGTGGCGCTCGGCCTTGGTTGCTTGGTGAAGAAGGTTCACGAGAGTCCTGTAAGGTTGGAAATAGACTATCTTGCATATTGGGCGGCTCAAACCATTGAGGAACCGTGCTATTGTTTGCTCCTCGAGTTCCTTCACATCGGCTCTCATCATAGTCGTCTCCATCTCCTTATAGAACTCTTCAATTGTCTTTGTGCCTTGCTTCAAGTTTTGTAGCTTGTCGAAGAGGTCTTGGCGATAGTGCTCGGGGACAAATCTCGCATACATCACATTCTTCATCTCGGTCCAAGTGGTGACCGGTGGCTCTTCTTGCTTCTCACGATTGCTTTGGTAGTCTTCCCACCAAACATTGGCGTAGTCCTTAAACACAAGAGATGCCATTGCCACTTTCTTCTCTTCGAAAAAGTTGTGGACTCGGAAGATCTTGTCGACTTTGAGCTCCCATTCAAGGTATGCATCGGCATTTTCTTCTCCTTTGAACTTGGGCATAACGAACTTGAGCTTCCCAAACTTGCTGATGCAGCCCGTCCTACGACCGCTACTACATCTACTCCCACGAGCTACCCAAGTGGACCCATGACTCGCGCCCGAGCCAAACTCCTTCAAACTAAGGTGAACTCGCTCCTATCCTTGTGTGATTTTGACACACCCTTGGATGGCTTGCTACTTCACACGCAAACTCTGTGCATCATCAGGTACGAAGAAGCCACCAGTCGCTGCCAGACGCAAGCGGTACTACCGGTTGGGACGACCGGTACTACCGCTCCAAGCGCTCCTACCGCCTCCCCCTACCGCTCGCCACAGGAAGCACCACTCCACGCCCCAGAAGCAAGCGGTACTACCGGTCCTGCAACCGGTACTACCGCCCCCTCCTACCGCTCGCCACTGGCGCCTCCGACGGAAGCTCCAGGCCCTCAAGCGGTACTACCGCTCCGGAAGCGGTACTACCGGTCACCACCAGTACTACCGGTTGCCGGACCGGTACTACCGGTCCTACCAAACCCTGATCGCCTCAGTTCGGCCCTGTGCCTTGTAACCCAACCTATAATTTACCTTCTCGTTCCGAAACTACCCCTGTTTTGTGGCTGGACTATATATAGCCCCCACCCTCTATTATAAACGCTTACACTTGGATAATAATAGATATTAAGGAAACCCTTTGAGGACTTATATCTATTGGTCTCATGCTCCTACCAAGGAGCACGGGATTATCCACCCCCCTCTTGGATCTTGCTTAAGTGCGTTCAAGTTGTACAAGGCCTTGGGTTCTCGGTGTCTCGCCCCCAAGTCGTCAAGGTCTCACCAAGCACCTCATCCCCCGTTGTTGGCGTGGAGAGCGAGCTTCGCCCAACACCGATCCTAGGGATTATGTTGGACCGGTTGCCACCGGCGTGAGAAGTAGGTGTGTATCGTGTTTTGGTGTGTGTGTGTGTTCGTGGTTTTTCATCGCCTTCCTCGAATTCATCCCCCGACCACCTCGCCCCCCTCGTTTCTCTTGGAATTCGTGAAAGATCGGGCCAACCCCAGGGTTACCCCATAACATATTGGTATCAAGAGCACGGTTGATCACGAATTTCCCCCCAATTTTTCGTTTATCCGCCTTAAAATCGAAAATCCTACCAAAAAGAGCCCCAATTTGCCTTCGGATCGATCTCTGGATTTGGTGAGTTTTTCGTGGTTTTGGTCCATAGATCTGTTGCTTTGGGAGTCGATCTATAGCCCCTGTTGTTTCTAGCCCAGCCTTTCGGTCAGATTTCCCACGAATTTGAGGTTCTTGGAAAGATCATCGCGTTCCAGTTCTGTGCCAAGCGGTACTACCGGCCGAGCAAGCGGTACTACCGCAAGTAACCGGTACTACCGGTAGTACTAGCGGTACTACCGCTCACCGGTACTACCGGTTGTCATAGGCGGTACTACCGCTGGACCCTGGCTGTTTTTCCTCGCCCGTTGCCGCCTCGTTTTCGTTCGCTGACCTTTTCCACCTCGCTTGTTCGTGTTTCGCGTGTTTGTCGCCATTTTTTCACAACAGCTTCCGCATCAAAGTCATCCCGCGCTCAACGACACCGCGACACTCGAACATTCCCCCCCACCAACGGTTGCAAGTCGTCAACGATACCAAAGGTATAACTTGCACCACCTTGACAGCCCCATATCTTCCTTTGTGTGTATCTATCCTATGAGAGCAACTCATTTTGTGTTTGTCTAAGCATTGTGCACTTGCCTTCGGAAAAGTGAGAGTGTGAGGCCAAATACAAAAGCTAACATAGTAGCATAGCAAGGGAGAAAAAGAAAAAGATTCAAAAAAAAAGAGTAATAAGAAAAAGATAGAATAGTAAGATACATAGTCTCCCAATACAAAGAGAATACCAAGCTTGTAAGCCATCAAGAGAAAAGAAAGAGCGCACCAAGGCAAGTGCACAAATCTATTGCTTCCACTCTTTTGGCAAACGAATTGTGGTCTCTCCTTGTGTTGGCACGACAACCGAGCGTAGTCTTCGGTAGGACCTTTTGTGCTCATTTTCATAGTCGTGCTAACCCCATTTTTCTCCACGTGTGTGTTTTCCGTGTTTTTGTAGATCGTATCCTTTTGCTTTTGATCTTTGGTTCTTTACCACGTAGGACAATAACCTTTTGCTTGGATCGTTTCGTTTGGTTTTTCCACAATCCTAACCTTCCACCAAAAGCCTTTGAGAGTTTCTTGCCATTTTACTTTGCATGCTTTTTCACTCATTTGTGTGGCAATTGGTTTGATATAATCTCCAAGGTGAGGTAAAAGGCTAACTCTCCACACCCGTTCTCTCCATATACAACCCTTGTTGGCTTTGCATGATGGACAGGCATGGAGAGCCATCCCAACCACCACCACCTCCGGAGGATGATAACCAATTCATGACAAGATGGGACCATTGGAAGGTCCGAGGAGAATTCAACTATCATTGTGACGCTCTCGAGCGGCGCCAAGATGAACAATTTAGCGAGCCCCATGTGGAATTCAAAAACATCGACAACCGCTTCGAAGAAGTCCGTGGACAAATGCATGCCATGCAACACAACCTCGGACATCAAAATGAAGCTCTTGGTCGTGCACTGGCCTCAACGGACAAAGGGTTTTCTTTTCAAACAAAACAAGCTTTGCATTCTGATGTGGACATCCCTACTATTGATACAACCGTTGTACCTACAGCAACACACATACAAGGACCCATCACAAGATCTCGTGCCAAACAACTTAACTATCAGGTACTTTCGTTTCTTGGAACTATTCCTTACATACATGAGAATATGATGCTGCCTAAATCAGATACATTTCTTACTCTTAGGAATGATGGACCAAGCATGGATGAGAGGGACAAGCATTGGAGCATGGCCATGCATGGAGATGGCAGCAAGCATATGATGATCCAAGAGAAGGCCACGGATGAAGATTTCAGAACTTTGAGGCCACCATAATGAAGAAAGAAGGCTTGGACGAAATATTCAAGATCAATACTTTACGAATTCGTCCATAGCATAATATGGTGCTGCGACACCTTTATTTTGGGCCAGGCCCATGTAATTTTCGCAGGATTTTAATTAGCCACTTTTTAGAGTCCGTATTTGAGGGGAAAAGGACTTTTAGGGTTGGATTCGGCCACCACTTCCTTGGTTGGCCGAAACTCCACCTTTTCGCCCTTAAATACACCCCATAGCCGAACCTCTAGACTCGGATTTTGTTTAGACATTAAGTTAGCCATAGTCGCAACTTCGCCAAGGCTCGAGCGTCGCAGAGGCCTCTTGTACTTCGCACCTATTCAGGATCCCACCTCTTTCAATAAAGCTTTCCTCTTAATCCGCAATATCTTGATTGCAATATTGGTTCTTACTTGTTCTCGATTTCAGGTAGGAATTAAGACCCTCGCTGGTCAGGCTGATCGTGTTCACGCAGGATCGGTAACCTCCAGGAGATTGGCCTAGCGATTGCATTGGCGCTCGTGCTCGCACGTGTAGTCGGATCGTCAAGCCCGAACTCCACCAAATCGATTATCGCCATCTCATCGAAAGATCGGACACCTTTGCCCTATCAAGTGGTATCAGATTTCAGGTTGCTCGGTGAGATTTTACTGTTTTTATAGATTAGATCTGTTTTTACCTATAACCCACGAAAAAGCCAAAAACACAGTTAGAGTTTAGATCCATCCCATAACCAATCTACGCCTCGCATTATCCTTTCAGTTTTTGCATTGTTGAATTTGTGTCTACATCGTCGCGTCGAGTTGCTGGTCTTAGTGTTTCGTCCCTTAGAGTTTCGAGTTCTAATCATACTAGTCACCGCCACACTCGCCGATCACCACCACCATATTCCGCCGCCATATACCCTGCCACCATAAACCCTAAAACTCCGCCACCGCCTCCCTACCGCGACACGGATCCAATCACCTTTCCTGCCGCGGCACGAGTCCGAGTTGAGTCATTATTTCCTAGTTATTTCTTTTGACTTTCCTTCTTTGCTTGTTTCCGTGTTCCGCTAAAGTCCGTGTCGAGCTAAGAGTCCGGTCGTAAGTCCAGAAGGAGAGCAAAAAAAAAAAAAAAAAAAAAAAATTCGGCTTTGGGGATCACTTTTCTCCATCGGCCGTTATAGCGATATTTTTTTGGCACCTGCGCGCTTTCCGGAACAAAATAAAAAATTTCGAAAAAATTTTTGGGGGCTAACCTCTTTTTAGACCCCGTAGATCAATTCTAGACACTCGCCATCCTAGTAATTTTCTGCATCTCGGATCGCTTTTCAGGGTGCTATATCATCATACAGTGCTTGTTGTGTCGCGTCGTGACATCGTTGGTGATCTAGGCTCGCGTCTCTAGTACGGTCTAGCCTAGGACCAGCACAGTACCGTCGTTGAGCATTCTTTCAACTTTTGCATTGCTGTTTTGATAATTGCTAACCCCTTTGCTAAGCCTTCCCAGAGCTCCACAGATACTCTCCACGTGCGGTGTTTCGACTCCTGGTAATCGCTTGGTTCAATCTCTGGACCCACTGATCCTCGTGGTTGCACATCGCCTTTTCCTGCTGTTTGGTAAGAACTTGTAAGAGCTTCGTATATTGCTTGACGGATTACGCGTGACTTCCACCATATTCCTGTAGTATATACCTGTGCTTTTTAAGGACTAACCATGACAGATACTTCGCGAAACCCTGCCACCATGACGAACGAAGAGCTACATGCCCACTTCTCCGCGCTCCTGGTCAGTCGCGCTGAAGACGTGGATACGCGCCTAGGGGAGTTTGACACCAAGCTCACCAACGCCGTGGACAAGATCGATGGACTCGAGAAATCCTTCAACGCCAAGCTTGACGTTCGGTTCAAGGAGCTTCTGAACCGATTGCCCGCACCCGCACCGCCACCCACACATGGCGCACGGCGCGTTCCGATCACGGGTCGGACTGTTGGTTCGGCTCCCGCCGCACCCCCGGCGGCTCCTGCTGCGACTGACGTTCCTCAGTCTTCCGCCGCGGCTGCTGCTGCGACATTGGGGACAGACGACGGGTACTACTACGACCCCGACGACGACGATCTGTTTGACGAGGAGGTTGAACAACCTCCACAGGTACCTGCTGGTCGCCCCCGACATTACTACCGCAACGCTCGCCCACCGGTACGTAATGATGATGATCATGTTGCAAAGCTTAAATTAAATATTCCATCTTTTGAGGGTAAATATAATCCTGATGCATATCTTACATGGGAGATGGAAGTAGAACAACGTTTTGCATGCTTAAAATATCCTGAGAATATGCGTGTTAGTGCTGCTACATGTGAATTTACTAAATTTGCTTCCCTTTGGTGGTCTGAGTATTGTCGTTTAAATCCTACTACTATTCCTAGTACTTGGACTGCTTTAAAAACTGCTATGCGTGTTCGTTTTGTACCTCCCACTTATCAACGTGATTTACTAAAGAATCTGACACGCTTAGAGCAAGGGAAAAATTCTGTAGAAGAGTATTATCAGGAATTGCAAACGGGGATGGTTAGGTGTGGTCTTGTTGAATCTAATGAACAAATGCTTGCACGTTTCTTTGGTGGATTAAACAAGGACATTCAGCACATATTAGATTATAAGGAATATAATTCTATCACTCGTTTGTTTCATCTTGCTTGCAAAGCTGAACGTGAAGTGCAGGATCGCCAAACACCATGGAGGAGGACTAATAATTCTGCAGGTCGCACATCCACTTGGACATCCCGACAATCAGCGCCTCCTCGTGATTCGCCTCCAGCTACTACCACATCCAAGGCCACCACAAGATTTCCAGCTGCTCCTCCACCATCATCCAATGCTCCTGCTCGTAGTGCATCTTCTATGGCTTCCACGGGTAAGACAAAGGATATACAATGCCGCAAGTGCTGGGGTTTTGGTCATATTGAGAGACAGTGCACAACACAACGTGTGATGATGGTGCGAGAAGATGGTGAATCCGATTCAGCGAGTGACTTCGATGAAGATACACTAGCCCTTATTTCTGCTCGAGATGGAGACAATTCTGATGATGATGCAGAGCCAGAGGTCATGGGAGCTGAAGCTGCTGATCAATACAAGAGTTTAATTACACAACGTGTGTTGAGTGTGCAATTGAGCAAATCTGAGCACGATCAACGCCACAACCTGTTCCAAACACGTGGTGTTGTCAAGGAAAGAGCTATACGGATCATCATTGATGGAGGGAGTTGTAATAATCTGGCCAGTGTTGACATGGTAGAGAAGCTTGCGCTTCCAACAAGACAACGCCCACATTCATACTACATCCAATGGTTTGAGAGTTCTCGCAAGATCAAGGTAACAAGAACGGTACGCGTGCATTTTACTATTGGTACATATTCTGATTTTGTTGATTGTGATGTTGTACCTATGCAAGCTTGTTCTTTGTTACTTGGTAGACCATGGCAATTTGATAGAGAATCTGTTCATAATGGCAAAACTAATCACTATTCTCTTATACATGATGGAAAGAAAATTGGTTTAAAACCTATGACTCCCGAACAGATTTTAAAAGATGATCTTGCTAGAGCTAGTAGAGCTAAAACTGAGGAGAAAAATAAAAGTGAGAATCAGATTGTTGCTGCAGATTTTATACCACCAAAGAACACTAAATCTGATTCTACACATGCTACTGAAATTCGTTTGAAGAGTCCATGTATGCTTGCAAATAAAATTGATATTGCTGAACTAGATGTAAACAATACTCAATGTTATGCAATTGTCTGCAAAGAGGTTTTGTTTTCATTTGAGGATATGCCTCCTTCTTTGCCACCCGCTGTTGCTAACCTTTTGCAGGAATATGAGGACGTCTTTCCCGCTGAGTTGCCACCAGGACTACCTCCTATTAGAGGAATTGAGCATCAAATTGATCTAATTCCTGGTGCAACGTTGCCCAACCGCGCGCCATATAGAACCAATCCAGAGGAGACAAAGGAGATACAACGCCAAATTCAGGAACTACTCGACAGAGATCATATTCGTGAGTCCCTTAGCCCTTGTGCTGTTCCTATTATTTTGGTACCTAAGAAAGATGGTTCTTCGCGCATGTGTACTGATTGTAGAGCTATCAATAATATTACTATTCGATATCGTCATCCTATTCCACGTTTAGATGACATGCTTGATGAATTGAGTGGCTCTACCATGTTTTCTAAAGTTGATTTGCGTAGTGGTTACCACCAGATTCGTATGAAATTAGGAGATGAATGGAAAACAGCATTTAAAACTAAGTTCGGTTTATATGAGTGGTTAGTAATGCCTTTTGGTTTAACTAATGCACCTAGCACTTTCATGAGATTAATGAACGAAGTTTTACGTGCTTTCATTGGCCGTTTTGTGGTAGTCTACTTTGATGATATTCTGATTTATAGCAAATCTTTAGAGGAACATTTGGACCATTTACGTGCTGTTTTCAATGCTTTACGTGATGCACGTTTGTTTGGTAACCTTGAGAAGTGCACATTTTGCACCAATCGAGTTGCGTTTCTTGGCTATGTTGTTACATCACAGGGTATTGAAGTGGATCCAGCCAAGATTGAAGCTATTGAGAATTGGCCGCAGCCCAAGACGGTCACACAAGTGAGGAGTTTTCTTGGCCTCGCTGGTTTTTATAGGCGCTTTGTTAAAGACTTTGGATCAATTGCCGCGCCGCTGAATGAGCTTACCAAGAAGGATGTGCCCTTTGTTTGGGGCGATGCACAACAACAGGCCTTCGTCATATTGAAAGATAAGCTAACACATGCTCCCTTACTCCAACTTCCTGATTTTACTAAGACTTTTGAGCTTGAATGTGATGCTAGTGGCATTGGTTTGGGAGGGGTGTTATTACAAGAGGGAAAACCTGTTGCATATTTTAGTGAGAAATTGAGTGGGGCTAGTCTGAACTATTCTACTTATGATAAAGAATTATATGCGTTGGTTCGGACATTAGAAACTTGGCAACATTATCTATGGCCTAAGGAATTTGTTATTCATTCTGATCATGAATCTTTGAAGCATATTCGTAGTCAAGCTAAGTTGAATCGTCGTCATGCAAAGTGGGTTGAATTTATTGAGTCTTTTCCTTATGTTATCAAACACAAAAAGGGTAAAGATAATATTATTGCTGATGCTTTGTCACGCCGTTATGCTTTGTTATCTCAACTTGACTTCAAAATATTTGGATTGGAAACTATTAAGGAACAATATGTGCATGATGCTGAATTTAAAGATGTGTTGCAGAATTGTAGAGATGGTAGAACTTGGAACAAGTTCGTCTTCAATGATGGATTTGTGTTCCGTGCTAACAAACTATGCATTCCAGATAGCTCTGTTCGTCTTTTGTTGTTACAGGAGGCGCATGGAGGAGGATTGATGGGACACTTTGGTGTCAAGAAGACGGAGGATGTTCTTGCTGCACACTTCTTTTGGCCACGTATGCGTCGCGATGTTGAGAGATTTGTGGCACGCTGCACTACTTGTCAAAAAGCTAAGTCTCGCCTTAATCCACATGGTTTATATATGCCTCTTCCTGTTCCTAGTGTTCCTTGGGAGGATATTTCTATGGACTTTGTTTTGGGATTGCCACGAACACAGAAGGGGAGGGATAGTATTTTTGTTGTTGTGGATCGGTTTTCTAAGATGGCACACTTTATTCCTTGTCATAAAACGGATGATGCTGCACATATTGCTGATTTGTTCTTTCGTGAAATTGTTCGTTTACATGGTGTGCCAAATACTATTGTCTCTGATCGTGATACTAAATTTCTTAGCCACTTTTGGAGATGTTTATGGGCTAAGTTGGGGACTAAATTGCTGTTTAGTACTACATGTCATCCCCAAACTGATGGTCAAACTGAAGTAGTAAATAGAACTTTGTCTACTATGTTACGGGCTGTTTTAAAGAAGAACTTAAAATTGTGGGAAGAGTGTTTACCTCATATAGAATTTGCTTATAATCGTTCATTGCATTCTACCACAAAGATGTGCCCATTTGAGATTGTGTATGGTTTTGTTCCTCGTGCACCTATTGATTTATTGCCTTTACCTTCTTCGGTGCAACATAATTTGGATGCTACACAACGCGCTGAAATGATATTAAACTTGCATAAGACTACTAAAGATAACATTGAACACATGAATGCTAAGTATAAACTTGCTGGGGATAAAGGGAGAAAGCATGTTGTGTTTGATGTTGGCGATCTTGTTTGGTTACATTTGCGTAAAGATCGTTTTCCTGATTTACGCAAGTCTAAGTTAATGCCACGTGCTGCTGGTCCCTTTAAGGTGTTAGAGAGAATCAATGATAATGCATATAAACTTGAGTTGCCTGCAGACTTTGGTACGGTTAGTCCTACATTTAACATTGCAGATTTGAAGCCTTACTTTGGTGAGGAAGATGAGATTGCGTCGAGGACGACTTCAATTCAAGAAGGGGAGCATGATGTGGACATCCCTACTATTGATACAACCGTTGTACCTACAGCAACACACATACAAGGACCCATCACAAGATCTCGTGCCAAACAACTTAACTATCAGGTACTTTCGTTTCTTGGAACTATTCCTTACATACATGAGAATATGATGCTGCCTAAATCAGATACATTTCTTACTCTTAGGAATGATGGACCAAGCATGGATGAGAGGGACAAGCATTGGAGCATGGCCATGCATGGAGATGGCAGCAAGCATATGATGATCCAAGAGAAGGCCACGGATGAAGATTTCAGAACTTTGAGGCCACCATAATGAAGAAAGAAGGCTTGGACGAAATATTCAAGATCAATACTTTACGAATTCGTCCATAGCATAATATGGTGCTGCGACACCTTTATTTTGGGCCAGGCCCATGTAATTTTCGCAGGATTTTAATTAGCCACTTTTTAGAGTCCGTATTTGAGGGGAAAAGGACTTTTAGGGTTGGATTCGGCCACCACTTCCTTGGTTGGCCGAAACTCCACCTTTTCGCCCTTAAATACACCCCATAGCCGAACCTCTAGACTCGGATTTTGTTTAGACATTAAGTTAGCCATAGTCGCAACTTCGCCAAGGCTCGAGCGTCGCAGAGGCCTCTTGTACTTCGCACCTATTCAGGATCCCACCTCTTTCAATAAAGCTTTCCTCTTAATCCGCAATATCTTGATTGCAATATTGGTTCTTACTTGTTCTCGATTTCAGGTAGGAATTAAGACCCTCGCTGGTCAGGCTGATCGTGTTCACGCAGGATCGGTAACCTCCAGGAGATTGGCCTAGCGATTGCATTGGCGCTCGTGCTCGCACGTGTAGTCGGATCGTCAAGCCCGAACTCCACCAAATCGATTATCGCCATCTCATCGAAAGATCGGACACCTTTGCCCTATCACTTGCATCAAACTCTTCTTCACTCAAGTATTCTTCATCGCCGTTGTCATGGATGAACAAAACTTTCTTGTTTCCACATGCATTCGACTTGTGCCCTTTGCCTCCACACTTCTAGCATTCACCATTAAATGGTTGATCATCCCTTGTGCTTTTGCTACTTGGGGGCTGTTTTCCTTGAGGGAGAGTTGGCTTGAAGGGAAGCTTGGTGGTACTTGAGGAGCTTCCACTTGGAGTTGTTGGATTAGTGGTTGACGCTTGCTTGAAGGTGAAGTACGTCTTTGGCTTGTTGTACTTGATGTCCTCTTGCACTTGACGCTCGGCCTTCGATGCGATGTGCACAAGTTCAACCATGTTGTTGTACCTTTGGAACTCGGTGATGCGCTTGATAGGATGGTTCAAGCCATTGAGGAAGCGTGCCATTGTTTGCTCATCGCGCTCCTCAATGTTGGCACGGATCATGTTGAGCTCCATTTGCTTGAAATAATCTTCCACGGTCTTTGTTCCTTGACTAAGCGTTTGAAGCTTGTTGAAGAGGTCACGCGTGTAGTGTGAAGGAACAAAGCGGGATCTCATATGGGCCTTCATGTCTTGCCAAGTTGCAATTGGAGGCTCTTCTTTTGCTTCGCGAGCGAGTTGGACTTGTTCCCACCAAAGGTTGGCATACTCATCAAACTCGAGGGATGCCATGGCCATCATATTCTCATTGCTATAGTTGTGCATGCGGAAGATCTTGTCGACCTTGAGTTCCCAAGAGAGATATTCTTCGGGCTCATTGGAACCGGTGAACTTTGGCATGGTGAATTTGAGCTTGCCGAAAGTTTCTTCTCCATTGCGGTTCCAGTTGCGTCGGTTGACATGATTTTGGCGGTCATCATCATCATCATCCGATCTCTCATGTCTTGCTTGGTGATTGTTGCGTTGCTCTTGTGGTTGTTGAGGTGCCACGTTTGGTGGTGGAACTTGTTGTTGACGACGAGCTTGGGGAGCTTGCTCGTTTTGATGACGCGGTTGAGGACGAGGAGGAGGTTGATGGTCCTCACGACGAGCTTGGGGAGCTTGCTCTTGTTCTTGTCGTGGTTGATGCCGAGGAGCATTAGCTTGCGTCATGTGGCGAGGGGGACGTCGAGCCGCGTGCGCAATGGGCTGCTCTTCTTCTTGGTGTAGGGGAGGTTCGTCATGACCATCATGGTGCCGACGTGGGCGATCATGTCAATGATGACGCCTTGGAGGGTCTTCGAGTGCTTCTCGTCGACGGTGACCTTGTTCGTCCTCTTCGGATGCTTCACTTGTTGTTGAGGGAGCGTGTCGACGTCGATGGCCGTGGTGGTCCATGCGAGGTTGCTCTTGTTGAATCACAAGTGCCCTTGGTTTTGGCCGATTCGCTTCGCGCCTTGGAGGTCTTGCGGAGAGGTCACCATCGTAGCATGACGTTGCGGCGTGACGCGGAGATGGTACCGCTTGCGAAGAGCTCATAGATTGAAGAACGGGTCCATTCCGGTGCCTTGAAGCGTGACGGCGAGGTGCACTTGATTCACTTGGGGAGTGCCGACATGAGCTTGATTCGCGCGAGCGTGTCCTTGCGAGTCCATCAATGATGTGTTGAAGCTTCTCATCCGTTGAGGCGAGTGCACGACCAAGAGCTTCATTTTGATGCCCGAGGTTGTGTTGCATGGCATGCATTTGGCCACGGACTTCTTCGAAGCGGTTGTGGATGTTCTTGAATTCCACACGGGCCTCGCTAAATTGTTCATCTTGGCACCGCTCTACAGCGTCACAACGATAGTTGAATTCTCCTCGGACCTTCCAATGGTCCCATCTTGTCATGAATTGGTTATCATCCTCCGGAGGTGGTGGTGGTTGGGATGGCTCTCCATGCCTGTCCATAATGCAAAGCCAACAAGGGTTGTATATGGAGAGAAAGGGTGTGGAGAGTTAGCCTTTTACCTCACCTTGGAGATTATATCAAACCAATTGCCACACAAATGAGCGAAAAAGCGTGCCAAGTGAAATGGCAAGAAACTCTCAAATGCTTTTGGTGGAAGGTTAGGATTGTGGAAAAACCAAACGAAACGATCCAAGCAAAAGGTTATTGTTCTACGTGGTAAAGAACCAAAGATCAAAAGCAAAAGGAAACGATCTACAAAAACACGGGAAACACACACGTGGAGAACAAAGGGGTTAGCACGACTATGAAAATGAGCACAAAAGGTCCTAACGAAGACTATGCTCGGTTGTCGTGCCAACGCAAGGAGAGACCACAACTCGTTTGCCACAAGAGGATAAGCAATAGATTTGTGCACTTGCCTCGGTGCGCTCTTTCTTCTCTCTTGTTGGCTTACAAGCTTGGTATTCTCTTTGTATTGGGAGACTATGTATCTTACTATTCTATCTTTTTCTTTCTACTCTTTTTTTTTTGATTCTTTTTCTTTTTCTCCCTTGCTATGCTACTATGTTAGCTTTTGTATTTGGCCTCACACTCTCACTTTTCCGAAGGCAAGTGCACAATGCTTAGACAAACACAAAATGAGTTGCTCTCATAGGATAGATACACACAAAGGAAGATATGGGGCTGTCAAGGTGGTGCAAGTTATACCTTTGGTATTGTTGACGACTTGCAACCGTTGGTGGGGGGGTGATGTTCGAGTGTCGCGGTGTCGTTGAGCGCGGGATGACGTTGATGCGGAAGCTGTTGTGAAAATGGCGACAAACACGCGAAACACGAACAAGTGAAGTGGAAAGGTCAGCGAACGAAATCGAGGCGTCAAAGGGCAGGAAGCACGGTCAGTGGCGAGCGGTAGTACCGCTGGTAATGAGCGGTAGTACCGGTGAGCGGTAGTACCGCTTGTACTACCGGTAGTACCGGTCACTTGCGGTAGTACCGCTTGGCACAGGACTGAAACGAGATGAACTTGCCAAAAACCTTAATTTCGTGGGAAAACTGACCGAAAGACTGAGCTAGAAACAACAGGGGCTATAGATCGACTCCCAAAGCAACAGATCTATGGACCAAAACCACGAAAAACTCACCAAATCCAGAGATCGATCCAAAGGCAATTGGGTCTCTTTTTGGTAGGATTTTCGTTTTTAAGGCGGATAAAAGAAAAATTGGGGGAAAATTCGTGATCAACCGTGCTCTTGATAACAATATGTTAGGGGGTAACCCTGGGTTTGGCCCGATCTTTCACGAATTCCGCGAGAAACGAGGGGATAGAGGTGGTCGGTGGATGAAATCGAGGAAAGCGATGAGATCCACGAACACACACACACCAAAACACGATACACGCCTACTCCTCACGCCGGTGGTAACCGGTCCAACATAATCCCTAGGATCGGTGTTGGGCGAAGCTCGCTCTCCACGCCAACAACGGGGGATGAGGTGCTTGGTGAGACCTTGACGACTTGGGGGCGAGACACCGAGAACCCAAGGCCTTGTACAACTTGAACGCACTTAAGCAAGATCCAAGAGGGGGGTGGATAATCCGGTGATCCTTGGTAGGAGCATGAGACCAATAGATATAAGTCCTCAAAGGGTTTCCTTAATATCTATTATTATCCAAGTCTAGGGCTTACAATAGAGGGTGGGGGCTATATATAGTCCAGCCACAAAACAGGGGTAGTTTCGGAACGAAATGGTAAATTATAGGAAGGGTTACATGGCTCAGGGCCGAATTCAGGTGCACAGGAATCAGTCAGGACCGGTAGTACCGGCTGGGCAACCGGTAGTACCGGTTGCGACCGGTAGTACCGCTTGAGGGCCTGGAGCTGTCGTCGAAGGCGCCTGTGGCGAGCGGTAGGAGGGGGCGGTCGTACCGCTGTCCGGTAGTACCGGTCGTTGGACCGGTTGTACCGCTTGGACCGGTAGTACCGGCCGGCGGTACCGCTTGCGTCTGGCAGCGGCTTGAGCTTCCGTTGGGGGTGCCTGGGGCGAGCGGTAGGAGAGGGCGGTAGTACCGCTGACCGGTAGTACCGGTCGGCAGTACCGCTTGCGTCTGGCAGCGACTGGTTGCTTCTCCTCCGTTCCTTGGGTCCTTCTCTTCGTACCTGATGATGCACAGTGTCTGCGTGTGAAGTAGCAAGCCATCCAAGGGTGTGTCAAGGTCACACAAGGAGAGGAGCGAGTTCACCTTAGCTTGAAGGAGTTTGGTTCGGGCGCGAGTCATGGGTCAACTTGGGGAGCTCGTGGGAGTAGATGTAGTAGCGGTCGTAGGACGGGCTGCATCAGAAAAGATCAAAAAGGGTGATGAGAACCTACGACTATACACACACGGTGGAGATTAAGGTGGCTAGCACGACTATGAAGAATGAGCAAAGAACAAAATTGGACCTAACGAAGACTAATGCTCGGTGTCGTGCCAACACTAGGAAATTAGTCGAAAAAGGAAAAGAGGTCAAATTTTTGTTTAGGGCCGGAGACTCCGGTGTGTTAGGGCCGGGGATTCCGGTGTGGTCCGCAGACTCCGGTGTGATGACCGAAGACTCCGGGTCTGGTTCCAGCACGACGAATAGATCGAGTTCGTGAGCGGAAATTCGGCCCTTTAACCCTCAAATCCAGAAAATTTCGACCAAATTGGGATAGGAAACTGATAGGGCAAAGGTGTCCGATCTTTCGATGAGATGATGATAATCGATTTGGTGGAGTTCGGGCTTGACGATTCGACTACATCGACGAGCACGAGCGCCAATGCAATCGCTAGGCCAATCTCCTGGAGGTTACCGATCCTGCGGGAACACGATCAGCCTGACCAGCGAGGGTCTTAATTCCTACCTGAAATCGAGAACAAGAACCAATATTGCAATCAAGATATTGCGGATTAAGAGGAAAGCTTTATTGAAGAGGTGGGATCCTGAATAGGTGCGAAGTACAAGAGGCCTCTGCGACGCTCGAGCCTTGGCGAAGTTGCGACTATGGCTAACTTAATGTCTAAACAAAATCCGAGTCTAGGGGATCGGCTATGGGGCGTATTTAAGGGCGAAAAGGTGGGGTTTCGGCCAGCCATGGAAGTGGTGGCCGAATCCAACCCTAAAAGTCCTTTTCCCCTCAAATACGGACTCTAAAAAGTGGCTAATTAAAATCCTGCGAAAATTACATGGGCCTGGACCAAAATAAAGGTGTCGCAGCACCATATTAAGCTATGGACGAATTCGTAAAGTATTGATCTTGAATATTTCGTCCAAGCCTTCTTTCTTCATTATGGTGGCCTCAAAGTTCTGAAATCTTCATCCGTGGCCTTCTCTTGGATCATCACATGCTTGCTGCCATCTCCATGCATGGCCATGCTCCAATGCTTGTCCCTCTCATCCATGATTGGTCCATCATTCCTAAGAGTAAGAAATATATCTGATTTAGACAGCATCATATTCTCATGTATGTGAGGAATAGTTCCAAGAAACGAAAGTACCTGATAGTTAAGTTGTTTGGCACGAGATCTTGTGATGGGTCCTTGTATGTGTGTTGCTGTAGGTACAACGATTGTATCAATAGTAGGAATGTCCACATCATGCTCCCCTTCTTGAATTGAAGTCGTCCTCGACGTAATCTCATCTTCCTCACCAAAGTAAGGCTTCAAATCTGCAATGTTAAACGTAGGACTAACCGTACCAAAGTCTGCAGGCAACTCAAGTTTATATGCATTATCATTTATTTTCTCTAACACCTTAAAGGGACCAGCAGCACGTGGCATTAACTTAGACTTGCGTAAATCAGGAAAAAGATCTTTACGCAAATGTAACCAAACAAGATCGCCAACATCAAACACAACATGCTTTCTCCCTTTATCCCCAACAAGTTTATACTTAGCATTCATGTGTTCAATGTTATCTTTAGTAGTCTTATGCAAGTTTAATATCATTTCAGCGCGTTGTGTAGCATCCAAATTATGTTGCAACGAAGAAGGTAAAGGCAATAAATCAATAGGTGCATGAGGAACAAAACCATACACAATCTCAAATGGGCACATCTTTGTGGTAGAATGCAGCGAACGATTATAAGAAAATTCTATATGAGGTAAACACTCTTCCCACAATTTTAAGTTCTTCTTTAAAACAGCCCGCAACATAGTAGACAAAGTTCTATTTACTACTTCAGTTTGACCATCAGTTTGGGGATGACATGTAGTACTAAACAGCAATTTAGTCCCCAACTTAGCCCATAAACATCTCCAAAAGTGGCTAAGAAATTTAGTATCACGATCAGAGACAATAGTATTTGGCACACCATGCAAACGAACAATTTCACGAAAGAACAAATCAGCAATATGCGCAGCATCATCCGTTTTATGACAAGGAATAAAGTGTGCCATCTTAGAAAACCGATCCACAACAACAAAAATACTATCCCTCCCCTTCTGTGTTCGTGGCAATCCCAAAACAAAGTCCATAGAAATATCCTCCCAAGGGACACTAGGAACAGGAAGAGGCATATATAAACCATGTGGATTAAGGCGAGACTTAGCTTTTTGACAAGTAGTGCAGCGTGCCACAAATCTCTCAACATCTCGACGCATACGTGGCCAAAAGAAGTGTGCAGCAAGAACATCCTCCGTCTTCTTTACACCAAAGTGTCCCATCAATCCTCCTCCATGCGCCTCCTGTAACACCAAAAGATGAACAAAACTATCTGGAATGCATAGTTTGTTAGCACGGAACAAAAATCCATTATTGAAGACGAACTTGTTCCAAGTTCTACCATCTCTACAATTCTGCAGCACATCTTTAAATTCAGCATCATGCACATATTGTTCCTTAATAGTTTCCAATCCAAATATTTTGAAGTCAAGTTGAGATAACAAAGTATAACGGCGCGGCAAAGCATCAAAAATAATATTATCTTTACCCTTTTTGTGTTTGATAACATAAGGAAAAGACTCAATAAATTCAACCCACTTTGCATGACGACGATTCAACTTAGCTTGACTACGAATATGCTTCAAAGATTCATGATCAGTATGAATAACAAATTCCTTAGGCCATAGATAATGTTGCCAAGTTTCTAATGTCCGAACCAACGCATATAATTCTTTATCATAAGTAGAATAGTTCAGACTAGCCCCACTCAATTTCTCACTAAAATATGCAACAGGTTTTCCCTCTTGTAATAACACCCCTCCCAAACCAATTCCACTAGCATCACATTCAAGCTCAAAAGTCTTAGTAAAATCAGGAAGTTGGAGTAAGGGAGCATGTGTTAGCTTATCTTTCAATATGACGAAGGCCTGTTGTTGTGCATCGCCCCAAACAAAGGGCACATCCTTCTTGGTAAGCTCATTCAGCGGCGTGGCAATTGATCCAAAGTCTTTGACAAAGCGCCTATAAAAACCAGCGAGGCCAAGAAAACTCCTCACTTGTGTGACCGTCTTGGGCTGCGGCCAATTCTCAATAGCTTCAATCTTGGCTGGATCCACTTCAATACCCTGTGATGTAACAACATAGCCAAGAAACGCAACTCGATTGGTGCAAAAGGTGCACTTCTCAAGGTTACCAAACAAACGTGCATCACGTAAAGCATTAAAAACAGCACGTAAATGGTCCAAATGATCCTCTAAAGATTTGCTATAAATCAGAATATTATCAAAGTAAACTACCACAAAACGTCCAATGAAAGCACGTAAAACTTCGTTCATTAATCTCATGAAAGTGCTAGGTGCATTAGTTAAACCAAACGGCATTACTAACCACTCATATAAACCGAACTTAGTTTTAAATGCCGTTTTCCATTCATCTCCTAATTTCATACGAATCTGGTGGTATGACAATATCGAATAGTAATATTATTGATAGCTCTACAATCAGTACACATGCACGAAGAACCATCTTTCTTAGGTACCAAAATAATAGGAACAGCACAGGGGCTAAGGGACTCACGAATATGATCTCTGTCGAGTAGTTCCTGAATTTGGCGTTGTATCTCCTTTGTCTCCTCTGGATTGGTTCTATATGGCGCGCAGTTGGGCAACATGGCACCAGGAATTAGATCAATTTGGTTGATGCAGCCCGACCTACGGTCGTTACTACATCAAGGTCTCCAACTTATGCCAAGTCGTCATGGACTCCAAAGGTGAATCTGTTCCTCTATGCGAGCCCACTTCCTACCCTAGTGAATGGCATGCTACTTCATACTCCGTCACATATGCATGATATGTTCACACCGACCAGTTCGGAGGCAAGGGAGGAAGCCCGGAACATCAAGCCCGACAAGACGGAGGCTTGGAAGAGGAGACGGAAGAAGACAGGTCGATAGCTGCCAGGTCCAAGCGGTCCTACCGGTTGTCGGAACCGGTACTACCGGTCAGCGGTACTACCGCCCCCTTCTACCGCTCGCTACTGACGGCTCCAACGGATGCTCCAAGACCGCAAGCGGTACTACCGGTGATGACCGGTACTACCGGTCCTAAGTCCGGTACTACCGGTCATGTATGTGCCTGCGCGCACCTATTGGGCCACAGCCCATGTATTCCCCTTTACTTACCTATTTGCCTAGTTTATCCCCAAGCTACCCTTGTTTAGTGGCTGGCCTATAAATAGAGCCCCCACCCCTCATGTATCCCTTAGGCATAGATGATAGACTAAAGAAAACCCCCATTGTGGAATCTCTAGTTTTGCCTCATCCCCTTTACCAAGGGGACCGACTATCGTCACCAACCTCGATTGGACTTTGCATCACGCATCCATCGTTGAACAAGGCCTTGGAGTTCGATGTCTTGTCTCCAAGTTGACAAGACCCTCCCCAAGGTGTTCTTCCCTCTCCGATGTGGATTTGAGGGAGCACGTTGACCGATCTTTCCTTGCGAGGATTCTTTCGGACCGGTGGCCGCCGTTCGGGAGCAATCGGCCTTGTATCGTGTGTGTTTTGCGTGAGTTCATCATGTTCTTCGCGAGGTGTGTGTTCGCTTCTGCTACCTTCTCCCTTTCCCCTCGCTTTCCCATCGATTTGACCACGAGATCCGTGAAGATCTGGCACCCAAGAGGTTAACCCCTCCACCATCTGGTATCAGCAGCTTTTGGTTGCCACGGATTTCTCATCGATTTGGTCTTTTCCCCATAAATTCGAAATTTCCACCAAAAATAGCCCCAATTCTTGTTTTGGATCGATCTGTGATTTGAGTGCGTTTTGGTAGGTTTTGATCCGTGGATTGCTTGCAAAACTTGTTGATCTACCATCCTTTGCGTTCCCATGGCCTAATTCCTTGATTTCCCCCTTCGATTTGGTGTTTTTCTTGAAGATTTTCCGCCCAAATCACCCCAAAATCGCGAAAACGCGTCAAATCTGGGCGTCCCAGGACCAACCGGTACTACCGGGCTCAAAACCCGGTACTACCGCACCTCCCCGGTACCTAAACGGTACTACCGGGCCTTCGTACAACCGGTACTACCGCTCAAAAACCCGGTACTACCGCTCGGTACTGATAAAAAACAGCAGGTTTCCAGATTTCAGCCTCTCACCGTTTTGAGCATAACTTTTGCATTCAAACTCGGATTTTGGTGTTCTTTAGCTCGTTTCGAAGAGGAGAAGGAGCACTACATCATCATCCACGTTGTTCATGCTATCTACTCCATCCAAATTCCGTGAGCAAGGCGGAATCCAACAATAAAGGGTGAAGATCATCGACGAAAGGTATAAACATTCCGCGACTTCTCCCCACTTGCATTTCTTTGTGAACCCCACTATCTTTGCGAGCAATAAACACTTATTGAGACTAGTTCCTCTTATAATTGCTTGGGCTATACACATTCGATACCTTGTAGATTCCAAGCAAACATTGTGAGCGCTTTCTCATATAGTTATCTTGTATAGTTGTTGGCATAAGGAAGAGGCAAGTGAAAAAGAAAAAGAGAAAAAATAGAAAAAGAAAAAAGAGAAAAAAGAAAGAAATATACATGTGCCTCATAGAATAGGAAGCGCAAGCTCGATGAACATCATATAGGTGGTACTTATTGTGCATATCTTGTAGCCCACCAATTTTGTGCAATCGAACTAGCGTCTCTCCTTGTACTTGTGTGACATGAGCTTATAGTCTTCGCTAGGTAATCATTTGGTTCTTAGCTCACTTTCTCCGTCACACAAGTCCCATTTATCCCACCGTGTGTGTTTCCTTGTACATATTTCCTATCTTGTGGATTGACTTGTTTGCTTTGTGATCATTGTGGTTCTTTACTTTCCATTACAACATCTTGATTTCGGATTGGTTCTTGACATGCCACTTTCCATACCATCCACCATAGGCCTTGTGTGTGTGTTTTTTTTGGTTCGTAGTTGGTTTTGGTGTTCCGTGTGAACTTCACTTTGCTTGGTTTATTGCTCTCAAGTGTGGCCACTTGTACGATACGATCTTCCAAGGTAAAGTAAGGTTTGACGTTGTATCCGTAACTCCTACTACCACTTCCATATACACCGCTTGGTCTTGTGCATCATGTCTAGGGACTCCGGAACCGAGGATGATATCTATGAAGAATCCATGATGAGCCACCATGACTACGACTCCATAAGTATAGAGGACATGACGGAGCACAACACTGACAATGGCTCCGCATGCTTTGAGGACCCGGAGCACTACACCTACGACGACTCCACATGCATGGAAGACATGGAGCTCTACGTCGACAATGGCTCCTCATGCATGAAGACTATGGAGCACTACACCGACAATGGCTCCACATGCTTGGGTGATATGGAGTACTACACCAACAATTACTCCCCAAGCATGGATGACTTCGAGTTCGACATCGACGATGCCTCGCCAAGCATGGAGGACACGGAGAACTTCATCGAGTTTGATGGCTCCTCCACGAGCCATAAAGAATTCCTCCACCGCGTGGAGATGGAAGCCTACTACGCCAAGCAAGAGGAGGCGCATCATCAAGATTCCATGACCTTCAAGACCAAGCGTGCCACACCAAAGGGAACCACCTACTTCGATGATCCACCTCCAAGGCGACAAGTGCCACCACCTAGATGGCGTCAAGTGCCACCATCTCCAAGGCGCCAAGCTCCATCACCTCCAAGGCGTCAAGCTCCACCATCTCCAAGGCGCCAAGCTACATCACCTCCAAGGCGCCAAGCTCCAACTCCTATCCAAACAAGAGTGGCGTCCAAACATCATATGCATCAAGAGGCGCCAAGAAACAAGACTCTTCATCGACAAACGTCCTCTCATGAGCATCGCCACCATAAAGAGGATACAAGACATCGTCAAAGGCATCTTCGCCATAAAGACGAAGAATTCATGATGAGCACCAACCATAATGCTCAAGCAGGCTCAAGAAGGCACCACAAGCACAAGAAGAGTGCCAAGGCAAATGATCACCGTCGTGAGTGTCATGTGGATGACCAAGTGCGCCACCTACATCAACCATCAGCAAGGCACGCCAATGACCTCCGTCGACACCATCATAGGGAACCTTCAACTACTCGTGCCACCACCACAATGGCACCAAGAGCAAGCCTTCCTCCATGCCATCAAGCTTCAATGCCTATGCTTGAATACCACAACCTCGCCAACGAGGAAAATGTAGACCTCTACTTCGTCAAGTTGGACATCATGAGCCTACCTCCACCACTACTACGCGATGGCCACGATACGGTCGAGCATGGTATTTTCCCTTAGACCATGGAGGAGAGTGATGATGCCCATCTTATGGCACCCAACCTTGGAGGCGACAAGGTCAAGAATGGTGAGCATGAGATTTTCCCTTCACCAAAGGAGGTGATGCAGCCCGTCCTACGACCGCTACTACATCTACTCCCACGAGCTCCCCAAGTGGACCCATGACTCGCGCCCGAGCTAAGCTCCTTCAAGCCAAGGTTAACTCGCTCCTTTCCTTGTGTGACTTCGACACACCCTTGGATGGTTTGCTACTTCATACGCATACACCGTGCATCATCAGGTTCGAAGAGAAGGACCCAAGGGACGGAGGAAACAGAGCAGAAGCAACCAGTCGCTGCCAGACGCCAGCGGTACTGCCGACCGGTACTACCGGTCCAAGCGGTACTACCGGTCTATCAACCGGTACTACCGGACAGCGGTACTACCGCCCCCTCCTACCGCTCGATACTGGCCACTCCGACGGAAGCTCCAGGCCCTCAAGCGGTACTACCGCTCCTGGAGCGGTACTACCGGTTGCGACCGGTACTACCGGTTGCCGGACCGGTACTACCGGTCCTGACTGATCCTGTTAGAGGGTAACCCTGGGGTTGGCCCGATCTTTCACGAATTCCACGAGAAACGAGGGGAAAGAGGTGGTCGGTGGATGAAATCGAGGAAAGCGATGAAAACCACGAACACACACACACCAAAACACGATACACGCCTACTCCTCACGCCGGTGGCAACCGGTCCAACATAATCCCTAGGATCGGTGTTGGGCGAAGCTCGCTCTCCACGCCAACAACGGGGGATGAGGTGCTTGGTGAGATCTTGACGACTTGGGGGTGAGACACTGAGAACCCAAGGCCTTGTACAACTTGAACGCACTAGGCAAGATCCAAGAGGGGGGTGGATAATCCGGTGCTCCTTGGTAGGAGCATGAGACCAATAGATATAAGTCCTCAAAGGGTTTCCTTAATATCTATTATTATCCAAGTCTAGGGTTTACAATGGATGGTGGGGGCTATATATAGTCCAGCCACAAAAACAGGGGTAGTTTGGGGATAAATAGCGAAATATGGAGATGGTTACAAGGCGCTGGGCCGAAATAACACGAAAAGTTTCTGTTGCTGGCGGTAGTACCGCCTGGCGGGACCGGTAGTACCGGTCATGCGGTAGTACCGGTTCCTGGCCCGGTAGTACCGCTTGTCGTCCTGGGACTTGCGCTGGGGCCTTCTGTTGGTGGCGGTAGCAGGGGGCGGTAGTACCGCGGACCGGTAGTACCGGATCCAGGGGCGGTAGTACCGCCAGGGACAGAGAGCGTTTGGACAGCTCTAGGACCTTCTGTTGTTGGCGGTAGCGTTGGGCGGTAGTACCGGTCGCCAGGTCCGGTAGTACCGCTGGCGACAGAGAGCATTTGGTCTCTTCTGCTGGCGCTCCTTCGTCCTGTGGGTTCTTCTCTTCGTATCTGATGATGCACAAGGCATGGGTAAGAAGTAGCAGGCCATCCAAAGGTGTATCGAAGTTACACAAGGAGAGGAGCGAGTTCACCTTAGCTTGAAGGAGTTTGGCTCGGGCGCGAGTCATGGGTCCACTTGGGGAGATTGTGGGAGTAGATGTAGTGGCGGTCGTAGGACGGGCTGCATCAGCTCCCCCCCTTGGGAAAGAGTCGTCCTCGACTCTTCAACCGTCTCAACTTCCTCTTCTCCATGGTAGGGTGAGAGTTCCTTGACATTGAATGTCGAGCTCACAAGATACTTGGATGTTGGGATATCGATGACATAAGCGTTGTTGTTGATTCTCTTGAGCACTTTGAATGGTCCATCACCTCTAGGCTTTAGCTTGGAGTCGCATTCCTTGGGGAAGCGGTCTTTACTTAAGTGTATCCACACAAGGTCGCCCTCTTTGAAGATTATCTCTTTCTTGTTCTTGTTGAGCCTTGATGCTTGGCGAAGGACTTGTTGCTCGATAGTAGTTCGTGTGTCATCATGGAGTTTCTTCATTGTGTTGGCGCGCTTGACAACGTCCATATTGGCACGTTCATGAAGTGGGAGTGGAAAGATATCGAGCGCGGTGAGAGGCTCGAAGCCGTAGACGATCATGAACGGGCTCCTCATGGTGGTGGAGTGCTTGGCGCGGTTGTAGGCACACTCGGCGTGTGGAATGCATTCCTCCCAGTCTTTAAGGTTCTTCTTTATCAACACCCGGAGGAGTGTGCCAAGACTTCGATTGACGACCTCGGTTTGTCCATCAGTTTGAGGATGCGAGGCTGACGAGAAGAGGAGCTTGATGCCGAGCTTGGCCATGTGGGTCTTCCAGAAGTAGCTCATGAATTTTACGTCACGGTCAGAGACGATTGTTCTTGGCACACCGTGTAGCCGAATTATTTCCCTAAAAAACAAATTTGCTACATGTGAAGCATCATCGGTCTTATGGCATGGAATGAAATGTGCCATTTTGGAAAAGCGATCCACTACTACAAAAATGGAATCATGACCATGTTTAGATCTAGGCAAGCCTAACACAAAGTCCATGCTAATGTCCGACCAAGGTGCATGAGGAATAGGCAATGGCATATGATAGGGCAAAGGTGTCCGATCTTTCGATGAGATGGCGATAATCGATTTGGTGGAGTTCGGGCTTGACGATCCGACTACACGTGCGAGCACGAGCGCCAATGCAATCGCTAGGCCAATCTCCTGGAGGTTACCGATCCTGCGTGAACACGATCAGCCTGACCAGCGAGGGTCTTAATTCCTACCTGAAATCGAGAACAAGTAAGAACCAATATTGCAATCAAGATATTGCGGATTAAGAGGAAAGCTTTATTGAAAGAGGTGGGATCCTGAATAGGTGCGAAGTACAAGAGGCCTCTGCGACGCTCGAGCCTTGGCGAAGTTGCGACTATGGCTAACTTAATGTCTAAACAAAATCCGAGTCTAGAGGTTCGGCTATGGGGTGTATTTAAGGGCGAAAAGGTGGGGTTTCGGCCAGCCAAGGAAGTGGTGGCCGAATCCAACCCTAAAAGTCCTTTTCCCCTCAAATACGGACTCTAAAAAGTGGCTAATTAAAATCCTGCGAAAATTACATGGGCCTGGCCCAAAATAAAGGTGTCGCAGCACCATATTATGCTATGGACGAATTCGTAAAGTATTGATCTTGAATATTTCGTCCAAGCCTTCTTTCTTCATTATGGTGGCCTCAAAGTTCTAAAATCTTCATGCGTGGCCTTCTCTTGGATCATCACATGCTTGCTGCCATCTCCATGCATGGCCATGCTCCAATGCTTGTCCCTCTCATCCATGCTTGGTCCATCATTCCTAAGAGTAAGAAATGTATCTGATTTAGGCAGCATCATATTCTCATGTATGTAAGGAATAGTTCCAAGAAACGAAAGTACCTGATAGTTAAGTTGTTTGGCACGGGATCTTGTGATGGGTCCTTGTATGTGTGTTGCTGTAGGTACAACGGTTGTATCAATAGTAGGGATGTCCACATCATGCTCCCCTTCTTGAATTGAAGTCGTCCTCGACGCAATCTCATCTTCCTCACCAAAGTAAGGCTTCAAATCTGCAATGTTAAATGTAGGACTAACCGTACCAAAGTCTGCAGGCAACTCAAGTTTATATGCATTATCATTGATTCTCTCTAACACCTTAAAGGGACCAGCAGCACGTGGCATTAACTTAGACTTGCGTAAATCAGGAAAACGATCTTTACGCAAATGTAACCAAACAAGATCGCCAACATCAAACACAACATGCTTTCTCCCTTTATCCCCAGCAAGTTTATACTTAGCATTCATTTGTTCAATGTTATCTTTAGTAGTCTTATGCAAGTTTAATATCATTTCAGCGCGTTGTGTAGCATCCAAATTATGTTGCACCGAAGAAGGTAAAGGCAATAAATCAATAGGTGCACGAGGAACAAAACCATACACAATCTCAAATGGGCACATCTTTGTGGTAGAATGCAATGAACGATTATAAGCAAATTCTATATGAGGTAAACACTCTTCCCACAATTTTAAGTTCTTCTTTAAAACAGCCCGTAACATAGTAGACAAAGTTCTATTTACTACTTCAGTTTGACCATCAGTTTGGGGATGACATGTAGTACTAAACAGCAATTTAGTCCCCAACTTAGCCCATAAACATCTCCAAAAGTGGCTAAGAAATTTAGTATCACGATCAGAGACAATAGTATTTGGCACACCATGCAAACGAACAATTTCACGAAAGAACAAATCAGCAATATGCGCAGCATCATCCGTTTTATGACAAGGAATAAAGTGTGCCATCTTAGAAAACCGATCCACAACAACAAAAATACTATCCCTCCCCTTCTGTGTTCGTGGCAATCCCAAAACAAAGTCCATAGAAATATCCTCCCAAGGAACACTAGGAACAGGAAGAGGCATATATAAACCATGTGGATTAAGGCGAGACTTAGCTTTTTGACAAGTAGTGCAGCGTGCCACAAATCTCTCAACATCTCGACGCATACGTGGCCAAAAGAAGTGTGCAGCAAGAACATCCTCCGTCTTCTTGACACCAAAGTGTCCCATCAATCCTCCTCCATGCGCCTCCTGTAACAACAAAAGACGGACAGAGCTATCTGGAATGCATATTTTGTTAGTACGGAACACAAATCCATCATTGAAGACGAACTTGTTCCAAGTTCTACCATCTCTACAATTCTGCAACACATCTTTAAATTCAGCATCATGCACATATTGTTCCTTAATAGTTTCCAATCCAAATATTTTGAAGTCAAGTTGAGATAACAAAGCATAACGGCGTGACAAAGCATCAGCAATAATATTATCTTTACCCTTTTTGTGTTTGATAACATAAGGAAAAGACTCAATAAATTCAACCCACTTTGCATGACGACGATTCAACTTAGCTTGACTACGAATATGCTTCAAAGATTCATGATCAGAATGAATAACAAATTCCTTGGGCCATAGATAATGTTGCCAAGTTTCTAATGTCCGAACCAACGCATATAATTCTTTATCATAAGTAGAATAGTTCAGACTAGCCCCACTCAATTTCTCACTAAAATATGCAACAGGTTTTCCCTCTTGTAATAACACCCCTCCAAAACCAATTCCACTAGCATCACATTCAAGCTCAAAAGTCCTAGTAAAATCAGGAAGTTGGAGTAAGGGAGCATGTGTTAGCTTATCTTTCAATATGACGAAGGCCTGTTGTTGTGCATCGCCCCAAACAAAGGGCACATCCTTCTTGGTAAGCTCATTCAGCGGCGCGGCAATTGATCCAAAGTCTTTAACAAAGCGCCTATAAAAACCAGCGAGGCCAAGAAAACTCCTCACTTGTGTGACCGTCTTGGGCTGCGGCCAATTCTCAATAGCTTCAATCTTGGCTGGATCCACTTCAATACCCTGTGATGTAACAACATAGCCAAGAAACGCAACTCGATTGGTGCAAAATGTGCACTTCTCAAGGTTACCAAACAAACGTGCATCACGTAAAGCATTGAAAACAGCACGTAAATGGTCCAAATGTTCCTCTAAAGATTTGCTATAAATCAGAATATCATCAAAGTAGACTACCACAAAACGTCCAATGAAAGCACGTAAAACTTCGTTCATTAATCTCATGAAAGTGCTAGGTGCATTAGTTAAACCAAAAGGCATTACTAACCACTCATATAAACCGAACTTAGTTTTAAATGCTGTTTTCCATTCATCTCCTAATTTCATACGAATCTGGTGGTAACCACTACGCAAATCAACTTTAGAAAACATGGTAGAGCCACTCAATTCATCAAGCATGTCATCTAAACGTGGGATAGGATGACGATATCGAATAGTAATATTATTGATAGCTCTACAATCAGTACACATGCGCGAAGAACCATCTTTCTTAGGTACCAAAATAATAGGAACAGCACAAGGGCTAAGGGACTCACGAATATGATCTCTGTCGAGTAGTTCCTGAATTTGGCGTTGTATCTCCTTTGTCTCCTCTGGATTGGTTCTATATGGCGCGCGGTTGGGCAACGTGGCACCAGGAATTAGATCAATTTGATGCTCAATTCCTCTAATAGGAGGTAGTCCTGGTGGCAACTCAGCGGGAAAGACGTCCTCATATTCCTTGATCTTGCGAGAACTCTCAAACCATTGGATGTAGTATGAATGTGGGCGTTGTCTTGTTGGAAGCGCAAGCTTCTCTACCATGTCAACACTGGCCAGATTATTACAACTCCCTCCATCAATGATGATCCGTATAGCTCTTTCCTTGACAACACCACGTGTTTGGAACAGGTTGTGGCGTTGATCTTGCTCAGATTTGCTCAATTGCACACTCAACACACGTTGTGTAATTAAACTCTTGTATTGATCAGCATCTTCAGCTCCCATTACCTCTGGCTCTTCATCATCATCAGAATTGTCTCCATCTCGAGCAGAAATAAGGGCTAGTGTATCTTCATCGAAGTCACTCGTTGAATCGTATTCACCATCTTCTCGCACCATCATCACACGTTGTGTTGTGCACTGTCTCTCAATATGACCAAAACCCCAGTACTTGCGGCATTGTATATCCTTTGTCTTACCCGTGGAAGCCATAGAAGATGCACTACGAGCAGGAGCATGGGATGATGGTGGAGGAGCAGCTGGAAATCTTGTGGTGGCCTTGGATGTGGTAGTAGCTGGAGGCGAATCATGAGGAGGCGCTGATTGTCGGGATGTCCAAGTGGATGTGCGACCTGCAGAATTATTAGTCCTCCTCCATGGTGTTTGGCGATCCTGCACTTCACGTTCAGCTTTGCAAGCAAGATGAAACAAACGAGTGATAGAATTATATTCCTTATAATCTAATATGTGCTGAATGTCCTTGTTTAATCCACCAAAGAAACGTGCAAGCATTTGTTCATTAGATTCAACAAGACCACACCTAACCATCCCCGTTTGCAATTCCTGATAATACTCTTCTACAGAATTTTTCCCTTGCTCTAAGCGTGTCAGATTCTTTAGTAAATCACGTTGATAAGTGGGAGGTACAAAACGTACACGCATAGCAGTTTTTAAAGCAGTCCAAGTACTAGGAATAGTAGTAGGATTTAAACGACAATACTCAGACCACCAAAGGGAAGCAAATTTAGTAAATTCACATGTAGCAGCACTAACACGCATATTCTCAGGATATTTTAAGCATGCATAACGTTGTTCTACTTCCATCTCCCATGTAAGATATGCATCAGGATTATATTTACCCTCAAAAGATGGAATATTTAATTTAAGCTTTGCAACATGATCATCATCATTACGTACCGGTGGGCGAGCGTTGCGGTAGTAATGTCGGGGGCGACCAGCAGGTACCTGTGGAGGTTGTTCAACCTCCTCGTCAAACAGATCGTCGTCGTCGGGGTCGTAGTAGTACCCGTCGTCTGTCCCCAGTGTCGCAGCAGCAGCGGCGGCGGAAGACTGAGGAACGTCAGTCGCAGCAGGAGCCACCGGGGGTGCGGCGGGAGCCGAACCAACAGTCTGACCCGTGATCGGAACGCGCCGTGCGCCATGTGTGGGTGCCGGTGCGGGTGCGGGCAATCGGTTCAGAAGCTCTTTGAACCGAACGTCAAGCTTGGCGTTGAAGGATTTCTCGAGTCCATCGATCTTGTCCACGGCGTTGGTGAGCTTGGTGTCAAACTCCCCTAGGCGCGTATCCACGTCTTCAGCGCGACTGACCAGGAGCGCGGAGAAGTGGGCATGTAGCTCTTCGTTCGTCATGGTGGCAGGGTTTCGCGAAGTATCTGTCATGGTTAGTCCTTAAAAAGCACAGGTATATACTACAGGAATATGGTGGAAGTCACGCGTAATCCGTCAAGCAATATACGAAGCTCTTACAAGTTCTTACCAAACAGCAGGAAAAGGCGATGTGCAACCACGAGGATCAGTGGGTCCAGAGATTGAACCAAGCGATTACCAGGAGCCGAAACACCGCACGTGGAGAGTATCTGTGGAGCTCTGGGAAGGCTTAGCAAAGGGGTTAGCAATTATCAAAACAGCAATGCAAAAGTTGAAAGAATGCTCAACGACGGTACTGTGCTGGTCCTAGGCTAGACCGTACTAGAGACGCGAGCCTAGATCACCAACGATGTCACGACGCGACACAACAAGCACTGTATGATGATATAGCACCCTGAAAAGTGATCCGAGATGCAGAAAATTACTAGGATGGCGAGTGTCTAGAACTGATCTACGGGGTCTAAAAAGAGGTTAGCCCCCAAAAAAAATTTTCGAAATTTTTTATTTTGTTCCGGAAAGCGCGCAGGTGCCAAAAAAAATATCGCTATAACGGCCGATGGAGAAAAGTGATCCCCAAAGCCGAAAACCAGTATAGCCAGAAAAAAATTTCGGAGGCGGTTCCAGACTTTTTTTTTTTTTTTTTTTTTGCTCTCCTTCTGGACTTACGACCGGACTCTTAGCTCGACACGGACTTTAGCGGAACACGGAAACAACAAAGAAGGAAAGTCAAAAGAAATAACTAGGAAATAAAGACTCAACTCGAACTCGTGCCGCGGCAGGGAAGGTGATCGGATCCGTGTCGCGGTAGGGAGGCGGTGGCGGAGTGTTAGGGTTTATGGTGGCAGGGTATATGGCGGCGGAATATGGTGGCGGTGATCGGCGAGTGTGGCGGTGACTAGTATGATTAGAACTCGAAACTCTAAGGGACGAGACACTAAGACCAGCAACTCGACGCGACGATGTAGACACAAATTCAACAATGCAAAAACTGAAAAGATAATGCGAGGCGTAGATTGGTTATGGGATGGATCTAAACTCTAACTGTGTTTTTGGCTTTTTCGTGGGTTATAGGTAAAAACAGATCTAATCTATGAAAAACAGTAAAATCTCACCGAGCAACCTGAAATCTGATACCACTTGATAGGGCAAAGGTGTCCGATCTTTCGATGAGATGGCGATAATCGATTTGGTGGAGTTCGGGCTTGACGATCCGACTACACGTGCGAGCACGAGCGCCAATGCAATCGCTAGGCCAATCTCCTGGAGGTTACCGATCCTGCGTGAACACGATCAGCCTGACCAGCGAGGGTCTTAATTCCTACCTGAAATCGAGAACAAGTAAGAACCAATATTGCAATCAAGATATTGCGGATTAAGAGGAAAGCTTTATTGAAAGAGGTGGGATCCTGAATAGGTGCGAAGTACAAGAGGCCTCTGCGACGCTCGAGCCTTGGCGAAGTTGCGACTATGGCTAACTTAATGTCTAAACAAAATCCGAGTCTAGAGGTTCGGCTATGGGGTGTATTTAAGGGCGAAAAGGTGGG
The DNA here is from genome assembly GCA_910589765.1 of Avena atlantica. NCBI lineage: Eukaryota > Viridiplantae > Streptophyta > Magnoliopsida > Poales > Poaceae > Avena > Avena atlantica. The sequence continues at coordinate 53,009 of CAJUWN010000434.1, read as the reverse complement.
GTTTCGGCCAGCCAAGGAAGTGGTGGCCGAATCCAGACTCTAAAAAGTGGCTAATTAAAATCCTGCGAAAATTACATGGGCCTGGCCCAAAATAAAGGTGTCGCAGCACCATATTATGCTATGGACGAATTCGTAAAGTATTGATCTTGAATATTTCGTCCAAGCCTTCTTTCTTCATTATGGTGGCCTCAAAGTTCTGAAATCTTCATGCGTGGCCTTCTCTTGGATCATCACATGCTTGCTGCCATCTCCATGCATGGCCATGCTCCAATGCTTGTCCCTCTCATCCATGCTTGGTCCATCATTCCTAAGAGTAAGAAATGTATCTGATTTAGGCAGCATCATATTCTCATGTATGTAAGGAATAGTTCCAAGAAACGAAAGTACCTGATAGTTAAGTTGTTTGGCACGGGATCTTTTGATGGGTCCTTGTATGTGTGTTGCTGTAGGTACAACGGTTGTATCAATAGTAGGGATGTCCACATCAGCATATAAAGACCAAAGGGGTTGGACTTAATCTTAGCTTGGATACATGTAGTGCATCGTTGAACGTGGCGCTCCACGTCGCGCTTCATCTTTGGCCAAAATTAGTGAGTGGAGAGCATGTCATATGTCTTGTCACGGCTAAAGTGGCCCATAAGGCCTCCACCATGGGACTCTTGAAGAAGCAAAATTTGGAGAGATGATTTCGGAATGCAAAGCTTGTTTTGTTTGAAAAGAAAACCCTTATGCAAATAGAAATCATCAATCCCTTTGTCTACGGAACATTGTGCAAATATTGGCCCAAAGAAAGGGTCGGACGCGTACAAAGATTTGATGTCACCAAGACCCAAGACATTGACTTCGAGTCGTGTAAGAAGGCTTGTGTTTTTGCGAGACAAAGCGTCCGCTACCACATTTTCTTTGCCCTTCTTGTATTTGACAATGTAAGGAAAAGACTCCATAAACTCAACCCATTTTGCGTGCCTTTTACTCAAGTTGGCTTGGCCCTTAAGATACTTCAACGACTCATGGTCGGAATGGATGATAAATAATTTGGGCCAAAGATAGTGTTGCCACACTTGAAGAACTCGAACCAAGGCAAAAAGTTCCTTGTCATAAATGGGATAGTTGAGGCGTGCGCCATCAAGTTTCTCACTATGGTAAGCAATAGGACGCCCATTTTGCATAAGGACGCCACCAATGCCAATACCACTAGCGTCACACTCAATCTCAAATGTTTTTGTGAAATCCGGCAATGCAAGAAGTGGTGCTTCGATGAGCCTCTTTTTGAGCTCATCAAAAGCCTTTTGTTGTGCTTGTCCCCAAACGAACGTGACATTTTTCTTGGTCAATTCGTTGAGGGGGCAAGCAATTGTAGAAAAATCTTTCACAAAGCGACGGTAAAAGCCAGCCAACCCATGAAAACTACGAAGTTCACGAACATTTGTTGGGATGGGCCAATCTCGTATGTCCTTGACTTTTGAGACATCCACTTCTATGCCATTAGAAGACACAACAAAACCAAGGAAAATCAGCTTGTCTTTTGCAAAAGTGCACTTTGGAAGATTAGCATAAAGCTTTTCATGACGAAGGATTTGACGGACCTCCTTAACATGAGTAACATGCTCCTCTAGTGACTTGCTATAGACAAGGATGTCATCAAAGTAAACAACTACACTTTTTCCAATGAGAGATCGCAAAATATGGTTCATGAGGCGCATGAAGGTAGATGGGGCATTGGATAAGCCAAAGGGCATAACCAACCATTCATAGAGACCAAGCTTGGTCTTGAAGGCGGTTTTCCACTCATCACCTTCAGCCATGCGAATTTGATGGTAACCACTACGAAGATCAATTTTCGAAAATATAGTGGCTCCACATAACTCATCAAGCATGTCATCAAGACGCGGTATAGGATGTCGATAACGCACGGTGATAGCATTGATTGGACGACAGTCCATGCATCATCGCAACGTATCATCCGTTTTGATAGGGCAAAGGTGTCCGATCTTTCGATGAGATGGCGATAATCGATTTGGTGGAGTTCGGGCTTGACGATCCGACTACACGTGCGAGCACGAGCGCCAATGCAATCGCTAGGCCAATCTCCTGGAGGTTACCGATCCTGCGGGAACACGATCAGCCTGACCAACGAGGGTCTTAATTCCTACCTGAAATCGAGAACAGTAAGAAACCAATATTGCAATCAAGATATTGCGGATTAAGAGGAAAGCTTTATTGAAAGAGGTGGGATCCTGAATAGGTGCGAAGTACAAGAGGCCTCTGCGACGCTCGAGCCTTGGCGAAGTTGCGACTATGGCTAACTTAATGTCTAAACAAAATCCGAGTCTAGAGGTTCGGCTATGGGGCGTATTTAAGGCGAAAAGTGGGGGTTTCGGCCAGCCATGGAAGTGGTGGCCGAATCCACCCTAAAAGTCCTTTTCCCCTCAAATACGGACTCTAAAAATGTGGCTAATTAAAATCCTGCGAAAATTACTGGGCCTGGCCCAAAATAAAGGTGTCGCAGCACCATATTATGCTATGGACGAATTCGTAAAGTATTGATCTTGAATATTTCGTCCAAGCTTCTTTCTTCATTATGGTGGCCTCAAAGTCTGAAATCTTCATCCGTGGCCTTCTCTTGGATCATCACATGCTTGCTGCCATCTCCATGCATGGCCATGCTCCAATGCTTGTCCCTCTCATCCATGCTTGTCCATCATTCCTAAGAGTAAGAAATGTATCTGATTTAGGCAGCATCATATCCTCATGTATGTAAGAATAGTTCCAAGAAACGAAAGTACCTGATAGTTAAGTTGTTTGGCACGAGATCTTGGTGATGGGTCTTGTATGTGTGTTGCTGTAGGGTACAACGGTTGTATCAATATAGGGATGTCCACATCATGCTCCCCTTCTTGAATTGAAGTCGTCCTCGACGCAATCTCATCTTTCCTCACCAAAGTAAGGCTTCAAATCTGCAATGTTAATGTAGGACTAACCATACCAAAAATCTGCAAGGCAACTCAAGTTTATATGCATTATCATTGATTCTCTCTAA
>CAJUWN010000434.1:0-48969 GCA_910589765.1 Avena atlantica | reverse complement strand
TTGCACAATGTTCCATAGACAAAGGGATTGATGATTTCTATTGCATAAGGGTTTTCTTTTCAAACAAAACAAGCTTTGCATTCCGAAATCGTCTCTCCAACTTTTGCTTCTTCAAGAGTCCCATGGTGGAGGCCTTATGGGTCACTTTGGCCGTGACAAGACATTTGACATGCTCTCCACTCACTACTTTGGCCAAAGATGAAGCGCGACGTGGAGCGCCACGTTCAACGATGCACACATGTATCCAAGCTAAGTCTAAGTCCAACCCCTTTGGTCTTTATATGCCATTACCTATTCCTCATACACCTTGGTCGGACATTAGCATGGACTTTGTATTAGGCTTGCCTAGATCTAAGCATGGTCACGATTCATATTTGTAGTCGTGGATCGCTTTTCAAAAATGGCACCATTTCATCCCGTGCCATAAGACCGATGATGCTTCACATGTGGCAAATTTGTTTTTCTGGGAAATAATTCGGCTACACGGCGTGCCAAGAAACAATCGTCTCCGACCGTGACGTAAAATTCATGAGCTACTTCTGGAAGACCCTCATGACCAAGCTCGGCATCAAAGCTCCTCTTCTCGTCCGCCTCGCATCCTCAAACCGATGGACAAACCGAGGTAGTCAATCGAAGTCTTGGCACACTTCTCCGGGTAGGTATTGATAAAGAAGCTTAAAGACGGGAGGAATGCATTCCACACGCCGAGTTCGCCTACAACCGCGCCAAGCACTCCACCACCATGAGGAGCCCGTTCATGATCGTCTATGGTTTCGAGCCCCTCACCGTGCTCGATATCCTTCCGCTCCCACTTCATGAACGTGCCAATATGGATGTTGTCAAGCGTGCCCAAGCAATGATGAAACTCCATGAAGACACACGAGCTACTATCGAGCAGCAAGCCCTTCGCCAAGCATCAAAGCTAAACAAGGGCAAGAAAGAGATGATCTTGAGGAGGGCGACCTTGTATGGATACACTTGAGTAAAGACCGCTTCCCCAAGGAACGCGACTCCAAGCTAAAGCCACGAGGCGATGGACCATTCAAGGTGCTAAAAAGGATAAACAACAACGCCTATGTGATCGACATACCGACTTCGAAGTATCTTGTGAGCTCGACATTCAATGTCAAGGACCTCTCACCCTACCATGGCGAAGAGGAAGTTGTGACGGTTGAAGAGTCGAGGACGACTCTTTCTCAAGGGGGGGGAGCTGATGCAGCCCGTCCTCCGACCGCGACTACATCTACTCCCACGAGCTACCCAAGTGGACCCATGACTCGCGCCCGAGCCAAACTCCTTCAAACTAAGGTGAACTCGCTCATCTCCTTGTGTGACTTCAACACCCCCTTGGATGGCTTGCTACTTCACTCGCAAACGCTGTGCATCATCAGGTACGAAGAAGCCACCAGTCGCTGCCAGACGCAAGCGGTACTACCGGTTGGTACAACCGGTACTACCGCTCCAAGCGGTCCTACCGCCTCACCCTACCGCTCGCCACAAGAAGCACTGCCCCTCGCCCCAGAAGCAAGTGGTACTACGGTCCTTCAACCGGTACTACGGTAGCCGGTACTACCGCCTCCAACGACCGCTCGCCACTGACGCCTCCGACGGAAGCTAGCTCCGGCCCTCAAGCGGTACTACCGCTCCGGAAGCGGTACTACCGGTTACGACCGGTACTACCGGTTGCCAGACCGGTACTACCGCCCCTGCCTGACCCTGATCGCCTAAGTTCGGCCCTGTGCCTTGTAACCCAGCCTATCATCTATCTTTTCATTCCGAAACTACCCCTGTTTTGTGGCTGGACTATATATAGCCCCCACCCTTATTGTAAACGTTTAGACTTGGATAATAATAGATATTAAGGAAACCCTTTGAGGACTTATATCTATTGGTCTCATGCTCCTACCAAGGAGCACCGGATTATCCACCCCCCTCTTGAATCTTGCTTAAGTGCGTTCAAGTTGTACAAGGCCTTGGGTCTCGGTGTCTCGCCCCCAAGTTGTCAAGGTCTCACCAAGCACCTCGTCCCCCGTTGTTGGCGTGGAGAGCGAGCTTCGCCCAACACCGATCCTAGGGATTATGTTGGACCGGTTGCCACCGGCGTGAGGAGTAGGCGTGTATCATGTTTTGGTGTGTGTGCGTTCGTGGCTTCCATCGCTTTCCTCGATTTCATCCACCGACCACCTCTATCCCCCCCCCCCCCCCGTTTCTCGTGGGATTCGTGAAAGATCGGGCCAACCCCAGGGTTACCCCATAACAGGTTCATTGGCCCACAATAGAGTAAGATAGATAATCATAGCAAATAACCGTGTATCATGATCTACAAGATCCAGAGTACCATTATTACAATGTAAAGGCTTAGCATAAAGCTAGCTCAAATTGTTCAGGTAGCAACAAAAGTGAGTAAATCCTCCAATCTTCAAATTGCCCACAAGTGAACAAGTGCCGAGTGGAGTACCGTGGCCTATAACGATAAATCAGAATCGGAATAACCTGCAGCATAAAACGCAATAGCCCCGAAGGGTCAATACATGGAATGTATGGCAAGTAGAGCTAGTAATGGAGACAATAGTACTAACATCTACATGCATATTTGACAAGTGGAGCTGTGTCTGGCTTGCATTTGCAAATAACTTTGTCCTACTTTCATAAACAGTTTTGAATTTTCTTTGAAAAGATCCCAATTAAGTTAACCCAACAATATTAAAACAATTATGAAATTAGAATGAGCGAGAAACATGTCATGGAATCAATATCTAGGAACTCAGATATCCATAACCGGGGACACGGCTAATCGATTAGATTATACACTCTGCAGAGGTTAGTACACTTTACCCATGTGACTTGGCCAGACCAGCTCGTATCATCACTCTCATTTTGGGTGATGATAGGGAGAAGACCAAGAAGAGACTGTTCGGGAAGTAGCTCCTCAATCCCGACGCGCACCGGTCCAACCTACCAAAATTCTACATCTCTGGATACGCGGGTTCGAGTTACCACAACCTATTAAGTCCAACCAACCGCCCTTTCCATTATTGGCACATGGTTGTACACGTAAGCTACACAATAAAGAAGCCAATCGATTTCTCTTGATACCTGGGTGCCTTTCCGCAATGAAACCACCAAAATTTATCAATACCATCACACCTAGGGGGTTCATTGATTAAGTTGTTTTAGTTTTCACAAACCAATACTTTGAGAAAACAAGTATCAATGATGTAACCCAGCCCTCGTTCAACATAGCATGGCTAAGCACATCTACAACGGTGGTTCATCTACAAGGAAAGCCCTACCACATAATAGGACATATCATAGCGATAGTATCATCCTACACATGCATCTACAAAATACACGATAATGCATTGAAAATAGTAGGACGATATCATGAACAAAGTAGCATCTACTTGCCTTGGTTGTAGCGGTCGGAGGAACAATCCACACACGAGCAAGGGTTGCACTCCACACAATCTACACGACACAATTGCATTCATAAACAAACAATTCACAAACATATGCAACAAAGATGATGCATGAATGCAAGAACGGCAAGTAAATTGGTGCTACAGCTGCACCACATAATACTAATACATATTACTACCGAATACATGCATGGAAAATAGATTTGGCGCAAGGGAAACTATTAACCAAACGTAGTGATCACTACTAGAGCTAGAACTTAAATAATTCACTACCGGTAGTAGACAGGTTGTAAAATCCTAGAAAAATTCTACCGCATAGGCATCGCTGATAAGAAACAGTACCAATTGGAATTACTCAAAAAGGAGTTATAAAACATCCCGAGTAATTAAAACACTGCAGAAAGCTATTAGACAAATACTGCAGAAGTTTTTACTGTAAGCCTATCTTTTTATTTCACGATGAGATTCCCCTCGTTCACACGAGTTCAGGGACATATCATACGCGATTTTTGGAGCTACGAAACTTTTACTATGAATTTATTACTCCGAAAAGGCCATTAACTCATTTGATTAAACTGTACTAAACCTGACAGTAAAAGTCTGAACCAAAGCTACAGCGAGATTCTACACGACTCACTGAACGCGTACATATTTTATTTGCAATTTTTGGCCAAGCGGTTTAATTTCTATGCAATTTACAAGATTCTACCGAAATCTGTCAACTAATAGGATTAACGATATTGACCCAGTCAACTGTGTCTGATGACTGGGCGCTGACTGGGCGTCTGACTAGTCAACGCCTGGGATGCTGACCAGTCAACGAACGATCTAAGCTGCTGATCTGAGATCTGACGGTGGCTGCTGTCTTACCGGAAACGGACTGTGATAGGGCAAAGGTGTCCGATCTTTCGATGAGATGGCGATAATCGATTTGGTGGAGTTCGGGCTTGACGATCCGACTACACGTGCGAGCACGAGCGCCAATGCAATCGCTAGGCCAATCTCCTGGAGGTTACCGATCCTGCGTGAACACGATCAGCCTGACCAGCGAGGGTCTTAATTCCTACCTGAAATCGAGAACAAGTAAGAACCAATATTGCAATCAAGATATTGCGGATTAAGAGGAAAGCTTTATTGAAAGAGGTGGGATCCTGAATAGGTGCGAAGTACAAGAGGCCTCTGCGACGCTCGAGCCTTGGCGAAGTTGCGACTATGGCTAACTTAATGTCTAAACAAAATCCGAGTCTAGAGGTTCGGCTATGGGGCGTATTTAAGGGCGAAAAGGTGGGGTTTCGGCCAGCCATGGAAGTGGTGGCCGAATCCAACCCTAAAAGTCCTTTTCCCCTCAAATACGGACTCTAAAAAGTGGCTAATTAAAATCCTGCGAAAATTACATGGGCCTGGCCCAAAATAAAGGTGTCGCAGCACCATATTATGCTATGGACGAATTCGTAAAGTATTGATCTTGAATATTTCGTCCAAGCCTTCTTTCTTCATTATGGTGGCCTCAAAGTTCTGAAATCTTCATCCGTGGCCTTCTCTTGGATCATCACATGCTTGCTGCCATCTCCATGCATGGCCATGCTCCAATGCTTGTCCCTCTCATCCATGCTTGGTCCATCATTCCTAAGAGTAAGAAATGTATCTGATTTAGGCAGCATCATATTCTCATGTATGTAAGGAATAGTTCCAAGAAACGAAAGTACCTGATAGTTAAGTTGTTTGGCACGAGATCTTGTGATGGGTCCTTGTATGTGTGTTGCTGTAGGTACAACGGTTGTATCAATAGTAGGGATGTCCACATCATGCTCCCCTTCTTGAATTGAAGTCGTCCTCGACGCAATCTCATCTTCCTTACCAAAGTAAGGCTTCAAATCTGCAATGTTAAATGTAGGACTAACCGTACCAAAATCTGCAGGCAACTCAAGTTTATATGCATTATCATTGATTCTCTCTAAGACCTTAAAGGGACCAGCAGCACGTGGCATTAACTTAGACTTGCGTAAATCAGGAAAACGATCTTTACGCAAATGTAACCAAACAAGATCGCCAACATCAAACACAACATGCTTTCTCCCTTTATCCCCAGCAAGTTTATACTTAGCATTCATGTGTTCAATGTTATCTTTAGTAGTCTTATGCAAGTTTAATATCATTTCAGCGCGTTGTGTAGCATCCAAATTATGTTGCACCAAAGAAGGTAAAGGCAATAAATCAATAGGTGCACGAGGAACAAAACCATACACAATCTCAAATGGGCACATCTTTGTGGTAGAATGCAATGAACGATTATAAGCAAATTCTATATGAGGTAAACACTCTTCCCACAATTTTAAGTTCTTCTTTAAAACAGCCCGTAACATAGTAGACAAAGTTCTATTTACTACTTCAGTTTGACCATCAGTTTGGGGATGACATGTAGTACTAAACAGCAATTTAGTCCCCAACTTAGCCCATAAACATCTCCAAAAGTGGCTAAGAAATTTAGTATCACGATCAGAGACAATAGTATTTGGCACACCATGCAAACGAACAATTTCACGAAAGAACAAATCAGCAATATGCGCAGCATCATCCGTTTTATGACAAGGAATAAAGTGTGCCATCTTAGAAAACCGATCCACAACAACAAAAATACTATCCCTCCCCTTCTGTGTTCGTGGCAATCCCAAAACAAAGTCCATAGAAATATCCTCCCAAGGAACACTAGGAACAAGAAGAGGCATATATAAACCATGTGGATTAAGGCGAGACTTAGCTTTTTGACAAGTAGTGCAGCGTGCCACAAATCTCTCAACATCGCGACGCATACGTGGCCAAAAGAAGTGTGCAGCAAGAACATCCTCCGTCTTCTTGACACCAAAGTGTCCCATCAATCCTCCTCCATGCGCCTCCTGTAACAACAAAAGACGAACAGAGCTATCTGGAATGCATAGTTTGTTAGCACGGAACACAAATCCATCATTGAAGACGAACTTGTTCCAAGTTCTACCATCTCTACAATTCTGCAACACATCTTTAAATTCAGCATCATGCACATATTGTTCCTTAATAGTTTCCAATCCAAATATTTTGAAGTCAAGTTGAGATAACAAAGCATAACGGCGTGACAAAGCATCAGCAATAATATTATCTTTACCCTTTTTGTGTTTGATAACATAAGGAAAAGACTCAATAAATTCAACCCACTTTGCATGACGACGATTCAACTTAGCTTGACTACGAATATGCTTCAAAGATTCATGATCAGAATGAATAACAAATTCCTTAGGCCATAGATAATGTTGCCAAGTTTCTAATGTCCGAACCAACGCATATAATTCTTTATCATAAGTAGAATAGTTCAGACTAGCCCCACTCAATTTCTCACTAAAATATGCAACAGGTTTTCCCTCTTGTAATAACACCCCTCCCAAACCAATGCCACTAGCATCACATTCAAGCTCAAAAGTCTTAGTAAAATCAGGAAGTTGGAGTAAGGGAGCATGTGTTAGCTTATCTTTCAATATGACGAAGGCCTGTTGTTGTGCATCGCCCCAAACAAAGGGCACATCCTTCTTGGTAAGCTCATTCAGCGGCGCGGCAATTGATCCAAAGTCTTTAACAAAGCGCCTATAAAAACCAGCGAGGCCAAGAAAACTCCTCACTTGTGTGACCGTCTTGGGCTGCGGCCAATTCTCAATAGCTTCAATCTTGGCTGGATCCACTTCAATACCCTGTGATGTAACAACATAGCCAAGAAACGCAACTCGATTGGTGCAAAATGTGCACTTCTCAAGGTTACCAAACAAACGTGCATCACGTAAAGCATTGAAAACAGCACGTAAATGGTCCAAATGTTCCTCTAAAGATTTGCTATAAATCAGAATATCATCAAAGTAGACTACCACAAAACGGCCAATGAAAGCACGTAAAACTTCGTTCATTAATCTCATGAAAGTGCTAGGTGCATTAGTTAAACCAAAAGGCATTACTAACCACTCATATAAACCGAACTTAGTTTTAAATGCTGTTTTCCATTCATCTCCTAATTTCATACGAATCTGGTGGTAACCACTACGCAAATCAACTTTAGAAAACATGGTAGAGCCACTCAATTCATCAAGCATGTCATCTAAACGTGGAATAGGATGACGATATCGAATAGTAATATTATTGATAGCTCTACAATCAGTACACATGCGCGAAGAACCATCTTTCTTAGGTACCAAAATAATAGGAACAGCACAAGGACTAAGGGACTCACGAATATGATCTCTGTCGAGTAGTTCCTGAATTTGGCGTTGTATCTCCTTTGTCTCCTCTGGATTGGTTCTATATGGCGCGCGGTTGGGCAACGTGGCACCAGGAATTAGATCAATTTGATGCTCAATTCCTCTAATAGGAGGTAGTCCTGGTGGCAACTCAGCGGGAAAGACGTCCTCATATTCCTGCAAAAGGTTAGCAACAGCGGGTGGCAAAGAAGGAGGCATATCCTCAAATGAAAACAAAACCTCTTTGCAGACAATTGCATAACATTGAGTATTGTTTACATCTAGTTCAGCAATATCAGTTTTATTTGCAAGCATACATGGACTCTTCAAACGAATTTCAGTAGCATGTGTAGAATCAGATTTAGTGTTCTTTGGTGGTATAAAATCTGCAGCAACAATCTGATTCTCACTTTTATTTTTCTCCTCAGTTTTAGCTCTACGAGCTCTAGCAAGATCATCTTTTAAAATCTGTTCGGGAGTCATAGGTTTTAGACCAATTTTCTTTCCATCATGCATAAGAGAATAGTGATTAGTTTTGCCATTATGAACAGATTCTCTATCAAATTGCCATGGTCTACCAAGTAACAAAGAACAAGCTTGCATAGGTACAACATCACAATCAACAAAATCAGAATATGTACCAATAGTAAAATGCACGCGTACCGTTCTTGTTACCTTGATCTTGCGAGAACTCTCAAACCATTGGATGTAGTATGAATGTGGGCGTTGTCTTGTTGGAAGCGCAAGCTTCTCTACCATGTCAACACTGGCCAGATTATTACAACTCCCTCCATCAATGATGATCCGTATAGCTCTTTCCTTGACAACACCACGTGTTTGGAACAGGTTGTGGCGTTGATCTTGCTTCAGATTTGCTCAATTGCACACTCAACACACGTTGTGTAATTAAACTCTTGTATTGATCAGCAGCTTCAGCTCCCATTACCTCTGACTCGTCATCATCATCAGAATTGTCTCCATCGCGAGCAGAAATAAGGGCTAGTGTATCTTCATCGAACTCACTCGCTGAATCGTATTCACCATCTTCTCGCACCATCATCACACGTTGTGTTGTGCACTGTCTCTCAATATGACCAAAACCCCAGCACTTGCGGCATTGTATATCCTTTGTCTTACCCGTGGAAGCCATAGAAGATGCACTACGAGCAGGAGCATTGGATGATGGTGGAGGAGCAGCTGGAAATCTTGTGGTGGCCTTGGATGTGGTAGTAGCTGGAGGCGAATCACGAGGAGGCGCTGATTGTCGGGATGTCCAAGTGGATGTGCGACCTGCAGAATTATTAGTCCTCCTCCATGGTGTTTGGCGATCCTGCACTTCACGTTCAGCTTTGCAAGCAAGATGAAACAAACGAGTGATAGAATTATATTCCTTATAATCTAATATGTGCTGAATGTCCTTGTTTAATCCACCAAAGAAACGTGCAAGCATTTGTTCATTAGATTCAACAAGACCACACCTAACCATCCCCGTTTGCAATTCCTGATAATACTCTTCTACAGAATTTTTCCCTTGCTCTAAGCGTGTCAGATTCTTTAATAAATCACGTTGATAAGTGGGAGGTACAAAACGAACACGCATAGCAGTTTTTAAAGCAGTCCAAGTACTAGGAATAGTAGTAGGATTTAAACGACAATACTCAGACCACCAAAGGGAAGCAAATTTAGTAAATTCACATGTAGCAGCACTAACACGCATATTCTCAGGATATTTTAAGCATGCAAAACGTTGTTCTACTTCCATCTCCCATGTAAGATATGCATCAGGATTATATTTACCCTCAAAAGATGGAATATTTAATTTAAGCTTTGCAACATGATCATCATCATTACGTACCGGTGGGCGAGCGTTGCGGTAGTAATGTCGGGGGCGACCAGCAGGTACCTGTGGAGGTTGTTCAACCTCCTCGTCAAACAGATCGTCGTCGTCGGGGTCGTAGTAGTACCCGTCGTCTGTCCCCAATGTCGCAGCAGCAGCCGCGGCGGAAGTCTGAGGAACGTCAGTCGCAGCAGGAGCCGCCGGGGGTGCGGCGGGAGCCGAACCAGCAGTCCGACCCGTGATCGGAATGCGCCGTGCGCCATGTGTGGGTGCTGGTGCGGGTGCGGGCAATCGGTTCAAAAGCTCCTTGAACCGAACGTCAAGCTTGGCGTTGAAGGATTTCTCGAGTCCATCGATCTTGTCCACGGCGTTGGTGAGCTTGGTGTCAAACTCCCCTAGGCGCGTATCCACGTCTTCAGCGCGACTGACCAAGAGCGCGGAGAAGTGGGCATGTAGTTCTTCGTTCGTCATGGTGGCAGGATTCCGCGAAGTATCTGTCATGGTTAGTCCTTAAAAGCACAGGTATATACTACAGGAATATGGTGGAAGTCACGCGTAATCCGTCAAGCAATATACGAAGCTCTTACAAGTTCTTACCAAACAGCAGGAAAAGGCGATGTGCAACCACGAGGATCAGTGGGTCCAGAGATTGAACCAAGCAATTACCAGGAGTCGAAACACCGCACGTGGAGAGTATCTGTGGAGCTCTAGGAAGGCTTAGCAAAGGGTTAGCAATTATCAAAACAGCAATGCAAAAGTTGAAAGAATGCTCAACGACGGTACTGTGCTGGTCCTAGGCTAGACCGTACTAGAGACGCGAGCCTAGATCACCAACGATGTCACGACGCGACACAACAAGCACTGTATGATGATATAGCACCCTGAAAAGCGATCCGAGATGCAGAAAATTACTAGGATGGCGAGTGTCTAGAACTGATCTACGGGGTCTAAAAAGAGGTTAGCCCCCAAAAATTTTTTTCGAAATTTTTTATTTTGCTCCGGAAAGCGCGCAGGCGCCAAAAAAATATCGCTATAACGGCCGATGGAGAAAAGTGATCCCCAAAGCCGAAAACCAGTATAGCCAATTTTTTTTTTTTTGCTCTCCTTCTGGACTTACGACCGGACTCTTAGCTCGACACGGACTTTAGCGGAACACGGAAACAACAAAGAAGGAAAGTCAAAAGAAAAAACTAGGAAATAATGACTCAACTCGGACTCGTGCCGCGGCAGGAAAGGTGATCGGATCCGTGTCGCGGTAGGGAGGCGGTGGCGGAGTTTTAGGGTTTATGGTGGCAGGGTATATGGCGGCGGAATATGGTGGTGGTGATCGGCGAGTGTGGCGGTGACTAGTATGATTAGAACTCGAAACTCTAAGGGACGAGACACTAAGACCAGCAACTCGACGCGACGATGTAGACACAAATTCAACAATGCAAAAACTGAAAAGATAATGCGAGGCGTAGATTGGTTATGGGATGGATCTAAACTCTAACTGTGTTTTTGGCTTTTTCGTGGGTTATAGGTAAAAACAGATCTAATCTATGAAAAACAGTAAAATCTCACCGAGCAACCTGAAATCTGATACCACTTGATAGGGCAAAGGTGTCCGATCTTTCGATGAGATGGCGATAATCGATTTGGTGGAGTTCGGGCTTAACGATCCGACTACACGTGCGAGCACGAGCGCCAATGCAATCGCTAGGCCAATCTCCTGGAGGTTACCGATCCTGCGTGAACACGATCAGCCTGACCAGCGAGGGTCTTAATTCCTACCTGAAATCGAGAACAAGTAAGAACCAATATTGCAATCAAGATATTGCGGATTAAGAGGAAAGCTTTATTGAAAGAGGTGGGATCCTGAATAGGTGCGAAGTACAAGAGGCCTCTGCGACGCTCGAGCCTTGGCGAAGTTGCGACTATGGCTAACTTAATGTCTAAACAAAATCCGAGTCTAGAGGTTCGGCTATGGGGCGTATTTAAGGGCGAAAAGGTGGGGTTTCGGCCAGCCATGGAAGTGGTGGCCGAATCCAACCCTAAAAGTCCTTTTCCCCTCAAATACGGACTCTAAAAAGTGGCTAATTAAAATCCTGCGAAAATTACATGGGCCTGGCCCAAAATAAAGGTGTCGCAGCACCATATTATGCTATGGACGAATTCGTAAAGTATTGATCTTGAATATTTCGTCCAAGCCTTCTTTCTTCATTATGGTGGCCTCAAAGTTCTGAAATCTTCATCCGTGGCCTTCTCTTGGATCATCACATGCTTGCTGCCATCTCCATGCATGGCCATGCTCCAATGCTTGTCCCTCTCATCCATGCTTGGTCCATCATTCCTAAGAGTAAGAAATGTATCTGATTTAGGCAGCATCATATTCTCATGTATGTAAGGAATAGTTCCAAGAAACGAAAGTACCTGATAGTTAAGTTGTTTGGCACGAGATCTTGTGATGGGTCCTTGTATGTGTGTTGCTGTAGGTACAACGGTTGTATCAATAGTAGGGATGTCCACATCAACCCAAGAATGCGGGAGAGATTCGAAGCTTTTTGGGACTTGCTGGATATTCTCCTTACCACAAGGTACCACAAGGTACCATGCTCATCCTCGCGGATATCCTTTTCCCGGTTCTCCTTCATCTTCTCCTTTATTTCTTCTATTTCCTTGTCTCCCACTTGAGCCTTTACGATCCTGTCCTGTAGCGTCGGTTGGATTTCCATTGTAGCTAAATATCCCTCAGATACTACTTCCAGTCTAAGGTCCTTGAATTGCTTGCACAAATCCTCAAGCAATTCACCAATTGTCAATCCATTGGCATAAACCTTCCGGCTCAGAGCATCTGCTACTACATTGGCCTTTCCTGGGTGGTATTGTAGATTCATATCATAATCCTTGATAAGTTCCAACCATCTCCTTTGTCTCATGTTCAGTTCCTTCTGTGTAAATATGTACTTCAGGCTCTTGTGGTCGGTGTACACATCACAGTGTTTTCCCATTAAGTAATGCCTCCATACCTTGAGCGCATGAACCACTGACGCTAACTCCAAGTGTGTGGGGTAATTCCGCTCATGGTGCTTGAGTTGTCGCGAGGCATATGACACTACTCTCCCATCTTGCATCAGCACACTCCCAAGTCCCTGTCGTGAAGCATCACAGTACACTTGGAAATCCTTCTGAAGATCTGGTAAACACAGAACAGGCGCAGTTACTAGTCGACGCTTCAGTTCCTGAAAGCTGGCTTCACATACATCTGACCATTCAAACTTCCTCTCCTTCTTCAGAAGTTCAGTCATCAGCTTAGCAATCTTAGAAAAGTTTTCTATGAACCTTCGGTAATATCCAGCAAGTCCCAAAAAGCTTCGAATCTCTCCCGCATTCTTGGGTTGATGTGGACATCCCTACTATTGATACAACCGTTGTACCTACAGCAACACACATACAAGGACCCATCACAAGATCTCGTGCCAAACAACTTAACTATCAGGTACTTTCGTTTCTTGGAACTATTCCTTACATACATGAGAATATGATGCTGCCTAAATCAGATACATTTCTTACTCTTAGGAATGATGGACCAAGCATGGATGAGAGGGACAAGCATTGGAGCATGGCCATGCATGGAGATGGCAGCAAGCATGTGATGATCCAAGAGAAGGCCACGGATGAAGATTTCAGAACTTTGAGGCCACCATAATGAAGAAAGAAGGCTTGGACGAAATATTCAAGATCAATACTTTACGAATTCGTCCATAACATAATATGGTGCTGCGACACCTTTATTTTGGGCCAGGCCCATGTAATTTTCGCAGGATTTTAATTAGCCACTTTTTAGAATCCGTATTTGAGGGGAAAAGGACTTTTAGGGTTGGATTCGGCCACCACTTCCATGGCTGGCCGAAACCCCACCTTTTCGCCCTTAAATACGCCCCATAGCCGAACCTCTAGACTCGGATTTTGTTTAGACATTAAGTTAGCCATAGTCGCAACTTCGCCAAGGCTCGAGCGTCGCAGAGGCCTCTTGTACTTCGCACCTATTCAGGATCCCACCTCTTTCAATAAAGCTTTCCTCTTAATCCGCAATATCTTGATTGCAATATTGGTTCTTACTTGTTCTCGATTTCAGGTAGGAATTAAGACCCTCGCTGGTCAGGCTGATCGTGTTCACGCAGGATCGGTAACCTCCAGGAGATTGGCCTAGCGATTGCATTGGCGCTCGTGCTCGCACGTGTAGTCGGATCGTCAAGCCCGAACTCCACCAAATCGATTATCGCCATCTCATCGAAAGATCGGACACCTTTGCCCTATCAAGTGGTATCAGATTTCAGGTTGCTCGGTGAGATTTTACTGTTTTTCATAGATTAGATCTGTTTTTACCTATAACCCACGAAAAAGCCAAAAACACAGTTAGAGTTTAGATCCATCCCATAACCAATCTACGCCTCGCATTATCTTTTCAGTTTTTGCATTGTTGAATTTGTGTCTACATCGTCGCGTCGAGTTGCTGGTCTTAGTGTCTCGTCCCTTAGAGTTTCGAGTTCTAATCATACTAGTCACCGCCACACTCGCCGATCACCACCACCATATTCCGCCGCCATATACCCTGCCACCATAAACCCTAAAACTCCGCCACCGCCTCCCTACCGCGACACGGATCCGATCACCTTTCCTGCCGCGGCACGAGTCCGAGTTGAGTCATTATTTCCTAGTTTTTTCTTTTGACTTTCCTTCTTTGTTGTTTCCGTGTTCCGCTAAAGTCCGTGTCGAGCTAAGAGTCCGGTCGTAAGTCCAGAAGGAGAGCAAAAAAAAAAAAAAATTGGCTATACTGGTTTTCGGCTTTGGGGATCACTTTTCTCCATCGGCCGTTATAGCGATATTTTTTTGGCGCCTGCGCGCTTTCCGGAGCAAAATAAAAAATTTCGAAAAAATTTTTGGGGGCTAACCTCTTTTTAGACCCCGTAGATCAGTTCTAGACACTCGCCATCCTAGTAATTTTCTGCATCTCGGATCGCTTTTCAGGGTGCTATATCATCATACAGTGCTTGTTGTGTCGCGTCGTGACATCGTTGGTGATCTAGGCTCGCGTCTCTAGTACGGTCTAGCCTAGGACCAGCACAGTACCGTCGTTGAGCATTCTTTCAACTTTTGCATTGCTGTTTTGATAATTGCTAACCCCTTTGCTAAGCCTTCCCAGAGCTCCACAGATACTCTCCACGTGCGGTGTTTCGACTCCTGGTAATCGCTTGGTTCAATCTCTGGACCCACTGATCCTCGTGGTTGCACATCGCCTTTTCCTGCTGTTTGGTAAGAACTTGTAAGAGCTTCGTATATTGCTTGACGGATTACGCGTGACTTCCACCATATTCCTGTAGTATATACCTGTGCTTTTAAGGACTAACCATGACAGATACTTCGCGGAATCCTGCCACCATGACGAACGAAGAACTACATGCCCACTTCTCCGCGCTCTTGGTCAGTCGCGCTGAAGACGTGGATACGCGCCTAGGGGAGTTTGACACCAAGCTCACCAACGCCGTGGACAAGATCGATGGACTCGAGAAATCCTTCAACGCCAAGCTTGACGTTCGGTTCAAGGAGCTTTTGAACCGATTGCCCGCACCCGCACCGGCACCCACACATGGCGCACGGCGCATTCCGATCACGGGTCGGACTGCTGGTTCGGCTCCCGCCGCACCCCCGGCGGCTCCTGCTGCGACTGACGTTCCTCAGACTTCCGCCGCGGCTGCTGCTGCGACATTGGGGACAGACGACGGGTACTACTACGACCCCGACGACGACGATCTGTTTGACGAGGAGGTTGAACAACCTCCACAGGTACCTGCTGGTCGCCCCCGACATTACTACCGCAACGCTCGCCCACCGGTACGTAATGATGATGATCATGTTGCAAAGCTTAAATTAAATATTCCATCTTTTGAGGGTAAATATAATCCTGATGCATATCTTACATGGGAGATGGAAGTAGAACAACGTTTTGCATGCTTAAAATATCCTGAGAATATGCGTGTTAGTGCTGCTACATGTGAATTTACTAAATTTGCTTCCCTTTGGTGGTCTGAGTATTGTCGTTTAAATCCTACTACTATTCCTAGTACTTGGACTGCTTTAAAAACTGCTATGCGTGTTCGTTTTGTACCTCCCACTTATCAACGTGATTTACTAAAGAATCTGACACGCTTAGAGCAAGGGAAAAATTCTGTAGAAGAGTATTATCAGGAATTGCAAACGGGGATGGTTAGGTGTGGTCTTGTTGAATCTAATGAACAAATGCTTGCACGTTTCTTTGGTGGATTAAACAAGGACATTCAGCACATATTAGATTATAAGGAATATAATTCTATCACTCGTTTGTTTCATCTTGCTTGCAAAGCTGAACGTGAAGTGCAGGATCGCCAAACACCATGGAGGAGGACTAATAATTCTGCAGGTCGCACATCCACTTGGACATCCCGACAATCAGCGCCTCCTCGTGATTCGCCTCCAGCTACTACCACATCCAAGGCCACCACAAGATTTCCAGCTGCTCCTCCACCATCATCCAATGCTCCTGCTCGTAGTGCATCTTCTATGGCTTCCACGGGTAAGACAAAGGATATACAATGCCGCAAGTGCTGGGGTTTTGGTCATATTGAGAGACAGTGCACAACACAACGTGTGATGATGGTGCGAGAAGATGGTGAATACGATTCAGCGAGTGAGTTCGATGAAGATACACTAGCCCTTATTTCTGCTCGCGATGGAGACAATTCTGATGATGATGACGAGCCAGAGGTAATGGGAGCTGAAGCTGCTGATCAATACAAGAGTTTAATTACACAACGTGTGTTGAGTGTGCAATTGAGCAAATCTGAGCAAGATCAACGCCACAACCTGTTCCAAACACGTGGTGTTGTCAAGGAAAGAGCTATACGGATCATCATTGATGGAGGGAGTTGTAATAATCTGGCCAGTGTTGACATGGTAGAGAAGCTTGCGCTTCCAACAAGACAACGCCCACATTCATACTACATCCAATGGTTTGAGAGTTCTCGCAAGATCAAGGTAACAAGAACGGTACGCGTGCATTTTACTATTGGTACATATTCTGATTTTGTTGATTGTGATGTTGTACCTATGCAAGCTTGTTCTTTGTTACTTGGTAGACCATGGCAATTTGATAGAGAATCTGTTTATAATGGCAAAACTAATCACTATTCTCTTATGCATGATGGAAAGAAAATTGGTCTAAAACCTATGACTCCCGAACAGATTTTAAAAGATGATCTTGCTAGAGCTAGTAGAGCTAAAACCGAGGAGAAAAATAAAAGTGAGAATCAGATTGTTGCTGCAGATTTTATACCACCAAAGAACACTAAATCTGATTCTACACATGCTACTGAAATTCGTTTGAAGAGTCCATGTATGCTTGCAAATAAAATTGATATTGCTGAACTAGATGTAAACAATACTCAATGTTATGCAATTGTCTGCAAAGAGGTTTTGTTTTCATTTGAGGATATGCCTCCTTCTTTGCCACCCGCTGTTGCTAACCTTTTGCAGGAATATGAGGACGTCTTTCCCGCTGAGTTGCCACCAGGACTACCTCCTATTAGAGGAATTGAGCATCAAATTGATCTAATTCCTGGTGCCACGTTGCCCAACCGCGCGCCATATAGAACCAATCCAGAGGAGACAAAGGAGATACAACGCCAAATTCAGGAACTACTCGACAGAGATCATATTCGTGAGTCCCTTAGCCCTTGTGATGTTCCTATTATTTTGGTACCTAAGAAAGATGGTTCTTCGCGCATGTGTACTGATTGTAGAGCTATCAATAATATTACTATTCGATATCGTCATCCTATTCCACGTTTAGATGACATGCTTGATGAATTGAGTGGCTCTACCATGTTTTCTAAAGTTGATTTGCGTAGTGGTTACCACCAGATTCGTATGAAATTAGGAGATGAATGGAAAACAGCATTTAAAACTAAGTTCGGTTTATATGAGTGGTTAGTAATGCCTTTTGGTTTAACTAATGCACCTAGCACTTTCATGAGATTAATGAACGAAGTTTTACGTGCTTTCATTGGACGTTTTGTGGTAGTCTACTTTGGTGATATTCTGATTTATAGAAAATCTTTAGAGGAACATTTGGACCATTTACGTGCTGTTTTCAATGCTTTACGTGATGCACGTTTGTTTGGTAACCTTGAGAAGTGCACATTTTGCACCAATCGAGTTGCGTTTCTTGGCTATGTTGTTACATCACAGGGTATTGAAGTGGATCTAGCCAAGATTGAAGCTATTGAGAATTGGCCGCAGCCCAAGACGGTCACACAAGTGAGGAGTTTTCTTGGCCTCGCTGGTTTTTATAGGCGCTTTGTTAAAGACTTTGGATCAATTGCCGCGCCGCTGAATGAGCTTACCAAGAAGGATGTGCCCTTTGTTTGGGGCGATGCACAACAACAGGCCTTCGTCATATTGAAAGATAAGCTAACACATGCTCCCTTACTCCAACTTCCTGATTTTACTAAGACTTTTGAGCTTGAATGTGATGCTAGTGGCATTGGTTTGGGAGGGGTGTTATTACAAGAGGGAAAACCTGTTGCATATTTTAGTGAGAAATTGAGTGGGGCTAGTCTGAACTATTCTACTTATGATAAAGAATTATATGCGTTGGTTCGGACATTAGAAACTTGGCAACATTATCTATGGCCTAAGGAATTTGTTATTCATTCTGATCATGAATCTTTGAAGCATATTCGTAGTCAAGCTAAGTTGAATCGTCGTCATGCAAAGTGGGTTGAATTTATTGAGTCTTTTCCTTATGTTATCAAACACAAAAAGGGTAAAGATAATATTATTGCTGATGCTTTGTCACGCCGTTATGCTTTGTTATCTCAACTTGACTTCAAAATATTTGGATTGGAAACTATTAAGGAACAATATGTGCATGATGCTGAATTTAAAGATGTGTTGCAGAATTGTAGAGATGGTAGAACTTGGAACAAGTTCGTCTTCAATGATGGATTTGTGTTCCGTGCTAACAAACTATGCATTCCAGATAGCTCTGTTCGTCTTTTGTTGTTACAGGAGGCGCATGGAGGAGGATTGATGGGACACTTTGGTGTCAAGAAGACGGAGGATGTTCTTGCTGCACACTTCTTTTGGCCACGTATGCGTCGCGATGTTGAGAGATTTGTGGCACGCTGCACTACTTGTCAAAAAGCTAAGTCTCGCCTTAATCCACATGGTTTATATATGCCTCTTCCTGTTCCTAGTGTTCCTTGGGAGGATATTTCTATGGACTTTGTTTTGGGATTGCCACGAACACAGAAGGGGAGGGATAGTATTTTTGTTGTTGTGGATCGGTTTTCTAAGATGGCACACTTTATTCCTTGTCATAAAACGGATGATGCTGCGCATATTGCTGATTTGTTGTTTCGTGAAATTGTTCGTTTGCATGGTGTGCCAAATACTATTGTCTCTGATCGTGATACTAAATTTCTTAGCCACTTTTGGAGATGTTTATGGGCTAAGTTGGGGACTAAATTGCTGTTTAGTACTACATGTCATCCCCAAACTGATGGTCAAACTGAAGTAGTAAATAGAACTTTGTCTACTATGTTACGGGCTGTTTTAAAGAAGAACTTAAAATTGTGGGAAGAGTGTTTACCTCATATAGAATTTGCTTATAATCGTTCATTGCATTCTACCACAAAGATGTGCCCATTTGAGATTGTGTATGGTTTTGTTCCTCGTGCACCTATTGATTTATTGCCTTTACCTTCTTCGGTGCAACATAATTTGGATGCTACACAACGCGCTGAAATGATATTAAACTTGCATAAGACTACTAAAGATAACATTGAACAAATGAATGCTAAGTATAAACTTGCTGGGGATAAAGGGAGAAAGCATGTTGTGTTTGATGTTGGCGATCTTGTTTGGTTACATTTGCGTAAAGATCGTTTTCCTGATTTACGCAAGTCTAAGTTAATGCCACGTGCTGCTGGTCCCTTTAAGGTCTTAGAGAGAATCAATGATAATGCATATAAACTTGAGTTGCCTGCAGATTTTGGTACGGTTAGTCCTACATTTAACATTGCAGATTTGAAGCCTTACTTTGGTGAGGAAGATGAGATTGCGTCGAGGACGACTTCAATTCAAGAAGGGGAGCATGATGTGGACATCCCTACTATTGATACAACCGTTGTACCTACAGCAACACACATACAAGGACCCATCACAAGATCTCGTGCCAAACAACTTAACTATCAGGTACTTTCGTTTCTTGGAACTATTCCTTACATACATGAGAATATGATGCTGCCTAAATCAGATACATTTCTTACTCTTAGGAATGATGGACCAAGCATGGATGAGAGGGACAAGCATTGGAGCATGGCCATGCATGGAGATGGCAGCAAGCATGTGATGATCCAAGAGAAGGCCACAGATGAAGATTTCAGAACTTTGAGGCCACCATAATGAAGAAAGAAGGCTTGGACGAAATATTCAAGATCAATACTTTACGAATTCGTCCATAGCATAATATGGTGCTGCGACACCTTTATTTTGGGCCAGGCCCATGTAATTTTCGTAGGATTTTAATTAGCCACTTTTTAGAGTCCGTATTTGAGGGGAAAAGGACTTTTAGGGTTGGATTCGGCCACCACTTCCATGGCTGGCCGAAACCCCACCTTTTCGCCCTTAAATACGCCCCATAGCCGAACCTCTAGACTCGGATTTTGTTTAGACATTAAGTTAGCCATAGTCGCAACTTCGCCAAGGCTCGAGCGTCGCAGAGGCCTCTTGTACTTCGCACCTATTCAGGATCCCACCTCTTTCAATAAAGCTTTCCTCTTAATCCGCAATATCTTGATTGCAATATTGGTTCTTACTTGTTCTCGATTTCAGGTAGGAATTAAGACCCTCGCTGGTCAGGCTGATCGTGTTCACGCAGGATCGGTAACCTCCAGGAGATTGGCCTAGCGATTGCATTGGCGCTCGTGCTCGCACGTGTAGTCGGATCGTCAAGCCCGAACTCCACCAAATCGATTATCGCCATCTCATCGAAAGATCGGACACCTTTGCCCTATCATGGGTGCTTCCCACTCAGTTACTGCAGTCACTTTGTTTGGATCAACAGCAATTCCTTCTCCTGACACTACGTGCCCAAGAAACCCAACAGTGTTAAGCCAGAATTCACATTTACTGAATTTGGCATACAGCTTGTGTTCCCTCAGCTTCTCCATAATCAGTCTCAGATGTTTCTCATGCTCAGCATCATCCTTGGAATATATCAGTATGTCATCAATAAACACCACCACGAACTTGTCCAAATACTTCATAAATACCTTGTTCATTATGGTCATGAAGTATGCCGGGGCATTTGTTAGTCCAAAAGACATAACTGTATACTCATATAAACCATACCTAGTGGTGAAGGCGGTTTTTGGTACATCCTCCTCTCGGATCTTCAATTGGAAATAGCCTGATCGCAGATCAATCTTGCTGAACACCTTTGCTCCTTCCAGTTGATCAAACAAGTCATTTATGTTCGGCAGAGGGTACTTGTTCTTAATGGTTACTTCATTCAGCGAGCGATAGTCTACCACTAATCTCTTGGTGTTGTCTTTCTTCTCCACAAACAGAACAGGTGCTCCCCATGACGACGCACTAGGCTGAATGAATCCCTTTTCCAGTTGTTCCTTCAACTGTTTCTTCAATTCCTTCAGCTCATCCACATCCATCTTATATGGTTTCTTTGCTATCGGTCCTGTTCCCGGCAGCAGGTCAATAAGAAACTCTACATCTTTGTCAGGTGGCATCCCTGGCAGCTCTTCCGGAAACACGTCGGGGTAATCCCTAATCACTGGCACAGTATCCATGCTAACCCCCTTAAGATAATTCAGCTTACACCTTCCTGGTCGTGCGGCTGACTTGAATCTAATCCTCTTACCATCCGGGGTTTTGAGTGAAACAGCTCGCTGTGCACAATCTATTTGTCCCCCATGCATAGACATCCAATCCATACCCAGAATAACGTCTAATCCCTGTGAATCCAACACTACTAGATGTGCGATGAAGTTGTGTGTTCCAATCCTCACAGTTAAATCACGGCATCCCGCACTAGCTATCATATCTCCTCCAGGTGAACTCACTCTAAAAGACCTCTTCATAGACTCAGTAGGTAACTTATACTTATCCACAAATGCCCTTGATATGAATGAATGCGATGCACCAGTATCGAAAAGTATAAGTGCAGGGTAAGTGTTGATTGGGAACTTACCAATCACAAGGTCAGGCTCATCTGGAATCTCCTCCACATTCATGTGGTTCACTGTGGCCTTCTCACCGTTGGTTGGCTTCAGTCCTTTCCTCTCCGGACAGTTGTCAGCATAGTGTCCCTTCTCCTTGCACTTGAAGCACGTCACCTCACTCAGATCCTTCTTCACGAAGTTGCGATCACGGTTGCGGTCATGTCCACCGTGTCCTCTAGAGTGGTGAGAGTGTCCTCCCTTGTGGTTGTGGTGGCTGCTCCTATGGTTGTCATGACGATGTCCATCGCGGCGGTCATGGCTCCCATGGTCACTTCCTCCATGCTTGGAGTATCCATCGTATGAAGTGCGAGACTTGTGGTGTGAACCAGAGTGATGAGTATTGCTCTTTCTCTTGCGGTTCTCCACTTGCTTGTGCTTCCCCTCCAAGATTCTGGCCTTGTCCATAAGCTCCTGGAAAGTGGGGCAATAAACCACCAGTAGCTGTACTGAAAGCTCATCACTGAGGCCATCCAGGAATCTCTCCCTCCTTTTGGCATCAGTGTCAACATCCTCAGGTGCATAACGGGACAAGTTGTTGAACTCCTCAATGTACTCGGCCACGGTGCGATTGGTTTGGCGCAAGTTGCGGAACTCCTTCCTCTTCAGGCTCAGAACTCCTGAAGACACGTGGTTGGTCCTAAAACCTTCCTCAAACATAGCCCAAGTCACGGTATCCAACGGGTGGGTGATCTGAAAAGTGTCCCACCAAGAAGCGGCTGGTCCCTCCAGTAGGTGAGCGGCGAACCTCACCTTCTCAGCATCAGTGCATCCGACAGTTACTAGATCCTTGTTGACTGAACGCAACCAGTCGAGAGCAACCATTGGTTCCGTTGCAGTAGAGAACTTAGCTGTCCTTAACCTCAGAAATCTGGTGAGAGCATCTCCCTGAGGCTGATTGTTTCCATTGTTGTTGTTCTGATTCGCCATGAACTGGGTCATCACTTGGGTCAGCTGTGCCTGAGCTGCCATGAGCTTCTCCATCTCAGTGGGTTGGCGACGGGGAGACATCTGCGGTTCAGCATAGGTAAGTTTAGAGAGAATCAACTACGATAATAGGGTTCTACCCATGCATATGATCAAACAACAACAAACAATAGCAGACAATCACAAGCAAGCAACACATCAACAAACAAGCGATCCAGCAACATCCCAGGTGTTATCCTAGCAGTATATAGCTACTGAAATAGTTTTGCAAGAGTTGGCAATGGTTAACTAAACAATAGATCAACTAATCAGCAAAACAGCAATTCTGCCAAAACAGTCCAGCAGCTTTCACGAATTTTTCCACCTGACTTAAACTCGTCAGAAAAATTAGCCAATTTTTGTGCATATGGCACAGAGAGTTTCGCATCAGCCCAATTTTTTTCAGATTTTTCTAAGTTACCAGAAAAATATGAAAAATCGTGCAGTACTACTGTATCAGCAGAAAAACTGCAGCGAAAAACACACAGATAGTAACCAAATTGCCATAACTCTGTCATAAAATTCACACAAATAATTCCTGGGATATTGGAGTACACAAATAAGCAACTAAACACCTTTAAACTAACACGAACTAAGCTTCACAACGATCGAGACTAATCCTAACGAGTTCTCCTAACGTGGACTAATTGGTGGACTTCTATCTACTTCTTGAAGAGATTGAGGTAGGTCTTTGCGGTCAAGCGTTGGCGCTTCGGCTCGCGGTACAACCATGGCGGCGGAGTGTACACCTCTCCTGAACCATCACTTGAGACTTCAAACTCCACCTGTTCTGGATCCTCCTCTTCTTCTTCATCCTCAGCTGCAACAGCAACAGCTTCATCTCCTCCACCATCATCGTCTCCATCATCATCATCCTCGTCCTCATCATCATCGTCTCCACTGTCATCATCATCCCCATTGTTGCCATCATCTCCATTGTCATCATCAGAGGGTGGATTCAGCTGTGCTTGGAGAGCGGCAATCTAGGCTATCATAACTTCAATGGTTTGGTCCCTTTCCTGGATGGTCCCTTGCAACTGTTGTATGTTCTGAGTGTTCTCTTGCACAGTACCATGAAGATGGGCTATGGTCTCATCTCTGGCTATCAGGGCAGTCTCCATAACTCCCACAGCTTCATGCAGAGTGTCTATCTCCTGTCCTTGGACCACCATTCCATTGCTAGTAAAGTCCGCAATCTCCTTCAACATCCTCACCTTCTCTGCTAGACCTCCATTCTTCCTCTCCATGTCCTCTATGTGCCTCCGACGGGGCGGCATGTTGTTCCTATCGCCCGGGGTAATCACAATGTTCCCTTCTTCATCACGCCTTCCATAATCACGGTAGGGTGAATCTGCTGGCAGTAGGTGTCGGACATAGTGGCACTGGCTAGACAGGGCTTCATGTATAGCCAAGTTGATTCCAAGTCCCCAGTTGCAGTATATCTTGGTGTAGACCAAGTGCGCGGGGTTTGGCAAGGCGGCATCTCTGAATATGAAGGTAGTGATCTCCCATGCATCCTCTCCATATCCATAGGTGTACAGCCTTCTTCCCTTGAACATAGGCAGTGGCAATCCCAATGACTGAGAGAGCTGAGCTAACTGCCTTGCAAAGGGCCTTGGTGACTCCATGGTGACATACTCAGTCCTGACGTCTCCCATCTATCAAGTAAAAGAGGAAAGTGTGAGAATAGCATATGGTAAGAATTTACGAGGGTGAAAGGCATAAGAGGAAAGACAGAGTTAATATAGGCTTAATAATTCTAGGGCTTCCTAATCCAATCCTAGGTCACGATCCTATAGTCGACACACGGGCTCTGATACCATCCTGTGACACCCCGGTTCTGATAAGACCGTGGCCTCTATGTGACATGCCAATCCCTGGATCGGTTCATTGGCCCACAATAGAGTAAGATAGATAATCATAGCAAATAACCGTGTATCATGATCTACAAGATCCAGAGTACCATTATTACAATGTAAAGGCTTAGCATAAAGCTAGCTCAAATTGTTCAGGTAGCAACAAAAGTGAGTAAATCCTCCAATCTTCAAATTGCCCAAAAGTGAACAAGTGCCGAGTGGAGTACCGTGGCCTATAACGATCAATCAGAATCGGAATAACCTGCAGCATAAAACGCAACAGCCCCGAAGGGTCAATACATGGAATGTATGGCAAGTAGAGCTAGTAATGGAGACAATAGTACTAACATCTACATGCATATTTGGCAAGTGGAGCTGTGTCTGGCTTGCATTTGCAAATAACTTTGTCCTACTTTCATAAACAGTTTTGAATTTTCTTTGAAAAGATCCCAATTAAGTTAACCCAACAATATTAAAACAATTATGAAATTAGAATGAGCGAGAAACATGTCATGGAATCAATATCTAGTAACTCAGATGTCCATAACCGGGGACACGGCTAATCGATTAGATTATACACTCTGCAGAGGTTAGTACACTTTACCCATGTGACTTGGCCAGCCCAGCTCGTATCATCACTCTCATTTCGGGTGATGATAGGGAGAAGACCAAGAAGAGACTGTTCGGGAAGTAGCTCCTCAATCCCGATGCGCACCGGTCCAACCTACCAAAATTCTACATCTCTGGATACGCGGGTTCGAGTTACCACAACCTACTAAGTCCAACCAACCGCCCATTCCATTATTGGCACATGGTTGTACACGTAAGCTACACAATAAAGAAGCCAATCGATTTGTCTTGATACCTGGGTGCCTTTCCGCAATGAAACCACCAAAATTTATCAATACCATCACACCCAGGGGGTTCATTGATTAAGTTGTTTTAGTTTTCACAAACCAATACTTTGAAAAAACAAGTATCAATGATGTAACCCAGCCCTCGTTCAACATAGCATGGCTAAGCACATCTACAACGGTGGTTCATCTACAAGGAAAGCCCTACCACATAATAGGACATATCATAGCGATAGTATCATCCTACACATGCATCTACAAAATACACGACAATGCATTGAAAATAGTAGGACGATATCATGAACAAAGTAGCATCTACTTGCCTTGGTTGTAGCGGTCGGAGGAACAATCCACACACGAGCAAGGGTTGCACTCCACACAATCTACACGACACAATTGCATTCATAAACAAACAATTCACAAACATATGCAACAAAGATGATGCATGAATGCAAGAACGGCAAGTGAATTGGTGCTACAGCTGCACCACATAATACTAATACATATTACTACCGAATACATGCATGGAAAATGGATTTGGCGCAAGGGAAACTATTAACCAAACGTAGTGATCACTACTAGAGCTAGAACTTAAATAATTCACTACCGGTAGTAGACAGGTTGTAAAATCCTAGAAAAATTCTACCGCATAGGCATCGCTGATAAGAAACAGTACCAATTGGAATTACTCAAAAAAGAGTTATAAAACATCCCGAGTAATTAAAACACTGCAGAAAGCCATTAGACAAATACTGCAGAAGTTTTTACTGTAAGCCTATCTTTTTATTTCACGATGAGATTCCCCTCGTTCACACGAGTTCAGGGACATATCATACGCGATTTTTGGAGCTAGGAAACTTTTACTACGAATTTATTACTCCGAAAAGGCCATTAAGTCATTTGATTAAACTGTACTAAACCTAACAGTAAAAGTCTGAACCAAAGCTACAGCGAGATTCTACACGACTCACTGAACGCGTACATATTTTATTTGCAATTTTTGGCCAAGCGGTTTAATTTCTACGCAATTTACAAGATTCTACCGAAATCTGTCAACTAATAGGATTAACGAAATTGACCCAGTCAACTGTGCCTGATGACTGGGCGCTGACTGGGCGTCTGACTAGTCAACGCCTGGGATGCTGGCCAGTCAACGAACGATCTAAGTCGCCGATCTGAGATCTGACGGTGGCTGCTGTCTTACCGGAAACGGACTGCGAAACAAACTCCGGCGAGCTCCGGACGGCGGCGACGGTCGGTTCCGGCGGCGTGGTTCTACCTGCACGTACGCACACGGTCAACTACGGCTCCCGGAACAATAAACGCGTGCGCGTACGCGGCGATCTGCAGGGCGCAATTGGCGGCGGCGGATGGAGACGCGGAGCACGGGAACGGAAAGAGGGCGGCGAGACGAACCCGACAACAGACGCGGCGACGAACGGTGACGGATGGGTGGCCGGCGGCGGCGAGGCGAAGGTGGCAGGCGGCGTACATGCGCCAGGAGGAGGCGCCAGGGAGGTCGCGCGGGGCTTGTGGCGGCGGGCACGGGAACCAAGGCAGCGGGCCCTCTTTAAGAAGTCCCACGCGTGAAGAGAAAGAGAAAAAAAATCTGACCCGAAACGGTCCAGATTTGACTCAGATTCGGAAATCAGTCCGGATTTTCGGACCGTTTTCCGGCGGTTTACTAAAACGTCCGAGTCTTTTGCATACGAACTCCGATTGGAGCGATTCTTGCGCCTACGGGTTCGTATCGTCGAGCGGAACAACCTTCAGTCGAAGTTTGCGCGAAAACTCGAACATAAGGGTGGTTGTTGCAAGTCTCTTGGTTTACTAAAACGTCCGAGTCTTTTGCATACGAACTCCGATTGGAGCGATTTTCACGCCTACGGGTTCGTATCGTCGAGGGGCACAACCTTCAGTCGAAGTTTGAGCGAAAGCTCGAACCTACAGGGGTGGTTGTTGCAAGCCCCTCTGAAGCCTCCCACAGGAAACTCGAAGCGAAGTAAAATAGGTTTTCGCAAATAGCGTTTCGTCGATCCTCTCTACTCGACGGTAATGCATGGTAAGATATGATGCGATGCAATGAATGATATGCAAGACCAAATCTAAAATTTGGGATGTGACAACGGCGATGAAGAATACTTGAGTGAAGAAGAGTTTGATGCAAGGGTCAAGGAGGCCATGGCAAGACAACATTTGGAAGAGGACCAAGAACTTCTTGTGTGTGAGCATGACGCAAGTCCATCGCTTGTGGTCACAAGGGTCTTGACTACCCAAGCCAATGAAAATAAAGACCAACGCTCGAACATCTTCCAAACTCGTGCCGACATCAATGGGAAGTCCATCAAAGTTGTCATCGATGGAGGGAGTTGCCACAACCTTGCAAGTACGGAATTGTGTGAGAAACTCAATGATGTGGACATCCCTACCATTGATACAACCGTTGTACCTACAGCAACACACATACAAGGACCCATCACAAGATCCCGTGCCAAACAACTTAACTATCAGGTACTTTTGTTTCTTGGAACTATTCCTTACATACATGAGAATATGATGCTGCCTAAATCAGATACATTTCTTACTCTTAGGAATGATGGACCAAGCATGGATGAGAGGGACAAGCATTGGAGCATGGCCATGCATGGAGATGGCAGCAAGCATGTGATGATCCAAGAGAAGGCCACGCATGAAGATTTCAGAACTTTGAGGCCACCGTAATGAAGAAAGAAGGCTTGGACGAAATATTCAAGATCAATACTTTACGAATTCGTCCATAGCATAATATGGTGCTGCGACACCTTTATTTTGGGCCAGGCCCATGTAATTTTCGCAGGATTTTAATTAGCCACTTTTTAGAGTCCGTATTTGAGGGGAAAAGGACTTTTAGGGTTGGATTCGGCCACCACTTCCTTGGCTGGCCGAAACCCCACCTTTTCGCCCTTAAATACACCCCATAGCCGAACCTCTAGACTCGGATTTTTGTTTAGACATTAAGTTAGCCATAGTCGCAACTTCGCCAAGGCTCGAGCGTCGCAGAGGCCTCTTGTACTTCGCACCTATTCAGGATCCCACCTCTTTCAATAAAGCTTTCCTCTTAATCCGCAATATCTTGATTGCAATATTGGTTCTTACTTGTTCTCGATTTCAGGTAGGAATTACGACCCTCGCTGGTCAGGCTGATCGTGTTCACGCAGGATCGGTAACCTCCAGGAGATTGGCCTAGCGATTGCATTGGCGCTCGTGCTCGCACGTGTAGTCGGATCGTCAAGCCCGAACTCCACCAAATCGATTATCGCCATCTCATCGAAAGATCGGACACCTTTGCCCTATCAAGTGGTATCAGATTTCAGGTTGCTCGGTGAGATTTTACTGTTTTTCATAGATTAGATCTGTTTTTACCTATAACCCACGAAAAAGCCAAAAACACAGTTAGAGTTTAGATCCATCCCATAACCAATCTACGCCTCGCATTATCTTTTCAGTTTTTGCATTGTTTTGTGTCTACATCGTCGCGTCGAGTTGCTGGTCTTAGTGTCTCGTCCCTTAGAGTTTCGAGTTCTAATCATACTAGTCACCGCCACACTCGCCGATCACCGCCACCATATTCCGCCGCCATATACCCTGCCACCATAAACCCTAAAACTCCGCCACCGCCTCCCTACCGCGACACGGATCCAATCACCTTCCCTGCCGCGGCACGAGTCCGAGTTGAGTCATTTTCAGTTATTTTTGACGACTTTTTGTTGTTTCGTGTTCCGTAAAGTCCGTGTCGAGCTAAGAGTCCGGTCGTAAGTCCAGAAGGAGAGCAAAAAAAAAAAAAAATTTGGGACCATTTACGTGCTGTTTTCAATGCTTTACGTGATGCACGTTTGTTTGGTAACCTTGAGAAGTGCACCTTTTGCACCAATCGAGTTGCGTTTCTTGGCTATGTTGTTTACATCACAGGGTATTGAAGTGGATCCAGCCAAGATTGAAGCTATTGAGAATTGGCCGCAGCCCAAGACGGTCACACAAGTGAGGAGTTTTCTTGGCCTCGCTGGTTTTATAGGCGCTTTGTTAAAGACTTTGGATCAATTGCGCGCCGCTGAATGAGCTTACCAAGAAGGATGTGCCCTTTGTTTGGGGCGATGCACAACAACAGGCCTTCGTCATATTGAAAGATAAGCTAACACATGCTCCCTTACTCCAACTTCCTGATTTTACTAAGACTTTTGAGCTTGAATGTGATGCTAGTGGAATTGGTTTGGGGGGGGTGTTTTACAAGAGGGAAAACCTGTTGCATATTTAGTGAGAAATTGAGTGGGGCTAGTCTGAACTATCTACTTATGATAAAGAATTATATGCGTTGGTTCGGACATTAGAAACTTGGCAACATTATCTATGGGCCAAGGAATTTGTTATTCATTCTGATCATGAATCTTTGAAGCATATTCGTAGTCAAGCTAAGTTGAATCGTCGTCATGCAAAGTGGGTTGAATTATTGAGTCTTTTCCTTATGTTATCAAACACAAAAAGGGTAAAGATAATATTATTGCTGATGCTTTGTCACGCCGTTATGCTTTGTTATCTCAACTTGACTTCAAAATATTTGGATTGAAACTATTAAGGAACAATATGTGCATGATGCTGAATTTAAAGATGTGTTGCAGAATTGTAGAGATGGTAGAACTTGGAACAAGTTCGTCTTCAATGATGGATTTGTGTTCCGTGCTAACAAACTATGCATTCCAGATAGCTCTGTTCGTCTTTTGTTGTTACAGGAGGCGCATGGAGGAGGATTGATGGGACACTTTGGTGTCAAGAAGACGGAGGATGTTCTTGCTGCACACTTCTTTTGGCCACGTATGCGTCGAGATGTTGAGAGATTTGTGGCACGCTGCACTACTTGTCAAAAAGCTAAGTCTCGCCTTAATCCACATGGTTTATATATGCCTCTTCCTGTTCCTAGTGTTCCTTGGGGGATATTTCTATGGACTTGTTTTGGGATTGCCACGAACACAGAAGGGGAGGGATAGTATTTTTGTTGTTGTGGATGGTTTTCTAAGATGGCACACTTTATTCCTTGTCATAAAACGGATGATGCTGCGCATATTGCTGATTTGTTCTTTCGTGAAATTGTTTTCGTTTGCATGGTGTGTGCCAAATACTATTGTCTCTGATCGTGATACTAAATTTCTTAGCCACTTTTGGAGATGTTTATGGGCTAAGTTGGGGACTAAATTGCTGTTTAGTACTACATGTCATCCCCAAACTGATGGTCAAACTGAAGTAGTAAATAGAACTTTGTCTACTATGTTACGGGCTGTTTTAAAGAAGAACTTAAAATTGTTGGAAGAGTGTTTACCTCATATAGAATTTGCTTATAATCGTTCATTGCATTCTACCACAAAGATGTGCCCATTTGAGATTGTGTATGGTTTTGTTCCTCGTGCACCTATTGATTTATTGCCTTTACCTTCTTCGGTGCAACATAATTTGGATGCTACACAACGCGGAAATGATATTAAACTTGCATAAGACTACTAAAGATAACATTGAACACATGAATGCTAAGTATAAACTTGCTGGGGATAAAGGGAGAAAGCATGTTGTGTTGATGTTGGCGATCTTGTTTGGTTACATTTTGCGTAAAAGATCGTTTTCCTGATTTACGCAAGTCTAAGTTAATGCCACGTGCTGCTGGTCCCTTTAAGGTGTTAGAGAGAATCAATGATAATGCATATAAACTTGAGTTGCCTGCAGACTTTGGTACGGTTAGTCCTACATTTAACATTGCAGATTTGAAGCCTTACTTTGGTGAGGAAGATGAGATTGCGTCGAGGACGACTTCAATTCAAGAAGGGGAGCATGATGTGGACATCCCTACTATTGATACAACCGTTGTACCTACAGCAACACACTACAAGGACCCATCACAAGATCCGTGCCAAACAACTTAACTATCAGGTACTTTCGTTTCTTGGAACTATTCCTTACATACATGAGAATATGATGCTGCCTAAAAGATCAATACATTTCTTACTCTAGGAATGAGGACCAAGCATGGATGAGAGGGACAAGCATTGGAGCATGGCCATGCATGGAGATGGCAGCAAGCATGTGATGATCCAAGAGAAGGCACGCATGAAGATTTCAGAACTTTGAGGCCACCATAATGAAGAAGAGGGCTTGGACGAAATATTCAAGATCAATACTTACGAATTCGTCCATAGCATAATATGGTGCTGCGACACCTTTATTTTGGGCCAGGCCCATGTAATTTTCGCAGGATTTTAATTAGCCACTTTTTAGAGTCCGTATTTGGGGAAAGGACTTTTAGGGTTGGATTCGGCCACCACTTCCTTGGCTGGCCGAAACCCCACCTTTTTCGCCCTTAAATACACCCCATAGCCGAACCTCTAGACTCGGATTTTGTTTAGACATTAAGTTAGCCATAGTCGCAACTTCGCCAAGGCTCGAGCGTCGCAGAGGCCTCTTGTACTTCGCACCTATTCAGGATCCCACCTCTTTCAATAAAGCTTTCCTCTTAATCCGCAATATCTTGATTGCAATATTGGTTCTTACTTGTTCTCGATTTCAGGTAGGAATTAAGACCCTCGCTGGTCAGGCTGATCGTGTTCACGCAGGATCGGTAACCTCCAGGAGATTGGCCTAGCGATTGCATTGGCGCTCGTGCTCGCACGTGTAGTCGGATCGTCAAGCCCGAACTCCACCCAATCGATATCGCCATCTCATCGAAAGATCGGACACCTTTGCCTTCATCTGCCTACACCGGAGTCTCCGGTCCTGCCACACCGGAGTCTCCGGACCGACCTCCGGACCGACCCCAGCAACCGACCCGGGGACAGTCAGTTACGCCACTCCGGAGACGACACCGGAGTCTCCGGCCTACACGATGGCCTGCGCGCCGCCAGCTGGGCCATCGGCCCATGTACCCTCTAGCTCGTCCAAATCCTAGTTTTATCCCTAAACTACCCTGTTTATGTGGCTGGCCTATAAATAGAGACCCCACCCCTTCATGTATCCCTTAGGCATATATGATAGACTAAAGACAACCCCCTTGTATGGAATCTCTAGTTTGCCTCATCTCCCCTTATCCAAGGGGACCGACTATCGTCACCAAATCGATTGGAGTTTGCATCACGCATCCATTGTTGAACAAGGCCTTGGAGTTCATTGTCTTGTGTCCAAGTTGTCAAGACCCTCCCCAAGTGTTCTTCCCTCTCGATGTGGATTTGAGGGAGCACGTTGACCGATATTTCCTTGCGAGGATTCTATCGGACCGGTGCATTAGTTAAACCAAATGGCATTACTAACCACTCATATAAACTGAACTTAGTTTTAAATGTTGTTTTCCATTCATCTCCTAATTTCATACGAATCTGGTGGTAACCACTACACAAATCAACTTTAGAAAACATGGTAGAGCCACTCAATTCATCAAGCATGTCATCTAAACGTGGAATAGGATGACGATATCGAATAGTAATATTATTGATAGCTCTACAATCAGTACACATGCGCGAAGAATCATCTTTCTTAGGTACCAAAATAATAGGAACAACACCGGGGCTAAGGGACTCACGAATATGATCTCTGTTGAGTAGTTCCTGAATTTGGCGTTGTATCTCCTTTGTCTCCTCTGGATTGTTCTATATGGCGCGCGGTTGGGCAACGTAGCACTAGGAATTAGATCAATTTGGTGCTCAATTCCTCTAATAGGAGGTAGTCCTGGTGGCAGCTCAGCGGGAAAGACGTCCTCATATTCCTGCAAAAGGTTAGCAATAGCGGGTGGCAAAGAAGGATGCATATCCTCAAATAAAAACAAAATCTCTTTGCAGACAATTGCATAACATTGTGTGTATTGTTTACATCTAGTTCAGCAATATCAATTTTATTTGCAAGCATACATGGACTCTTCAAACGAATTTCAGTAGCATGGGTAGAATCACTATGTTCAGAACTAGAAACTCTAAGGGACGAGACACTAAGACCAACAACTCGACGCGACGATGTAGACACAAATTCAACAATGCAAAAACTGAAAATATAATGCGAGGCGTAGATTGGTTATTGGATGGATCTAAACTCTAACTGTGTTTTTGGCTTTTTCGTTGTATAGGTAAAATAGATCTAATCTACGAAAGCAGTAAAATCTCACCGAGCAACCTGAAATATGATACCACTTGATAGGGAAAAGGTGTCCGATCTTTCGATGAGATGATGATAGTCGATTTGGTGGAGTTCGGGCTTGACGATCCGACTACACGTGTGAACACGAGTGCCCAATGCAATCGCTAGCCAATCTCCTGGAGGTTACCGATCCTGCGGGAACACGATCAGCCTGACCAGCGAGGGTCTTAATTCCTACCTGAAATCGAGAACAAGTAAGAACTAATATTGCAATCAAGATATTGCGGATTAAGAGGAAAGCTTTATTGAAATGGTGGGATCCTGAATAGGTGCGAAGTATAAGAGGCGTCTGCTACGCTCGAGCCTTGGCGAAGTTGCTATGATGGCTAACTTAATGTCTAAAAAAAATCCGAGTCTAGGGTGACGGCTATGGGGAGTATTTAAGGAGGAAAAGGTGGGGTTTCGGCCAGCCATGGAAGTGGTGGCCGAATCCACCCTAGAAGTCCTTTCCCCTCAAATACGGACTCTAAAAAGTGGCTATTTAAAATCCTGCTAAAATTACATGGGCCTGGCCCAAAATAAAGGTGTCACAGCACCATATTAAGCTATGGACGAATTCGTGAAGTATTAATCTTGATATTTCGTCCAAGCCTTCTTTCTTCATTATGGTGGCCTTAAAGTTCTGAAATCTCCATCCGTGGCCTTCTCTTGGATCATCACATGCTTGCTGCCATCTCCATGCATGGCCATGCTCCAATGCTTGTCCCTCTCATCCATGCTTGGTCCATCATTCCTAGGAGTAAGAAATACATCCGATTTAGGCAGCATCATATTCTCATGTATGTGAGGAATAGTTCCAAGAAACGAAAGTACCTGATAGTTAAGTTGTTTGGCACGAGATCTTGTGATGGGTCCTTGTATGTGTGTAGCTGTAGGTACAACGATTATATCAATAGAAGGATGTCCACATCACCCAACACCCACTAGCACTTCCATATACAACACTTGGTCTTGTGAATCATGTCTAGGGACTCGGAATTGAGGATGATATCTATGAAGAATCCAGGATGAGCCACCATGACTACGACTCCACAAGTATAGAGGACATGATGGAGCACTACACCAACAATGGCTCCAAATGCTTGGGTGACATGGAGTGCTACAACAACAACGACTCCCCAAGCATGGGCGACTTCAAGAACGACAACGACAAGCTCCTCAAGTCGCACCGACCAAGACGGAGCCTCCAACTCGAGTGCTCCAAGTTCCATCATCAAATGGACAAGCTCCAAAGCGACCTCCACAACTTCAAGAAGGACATGGAAAATGACTTCGACAAAAACATGAGGATGGTCGCCAAGACTAATGATGCTTTGCTCTCATTAGAAAAACTTACAAGGAAGAGTGCCAAGGTCAAGGGCCATTGTCACGAGCATCATATGGATGACCAAGTGCCTCACCTACATCAACCATCGGCAAGGCACGCCAATGACCTCCATCGACACCATCACAAGGCATTCAACTTCTAGTGCCACCACCAAAATGGCACCAAGAGCAAGCCTTCGTCCATGCCATCAAACTTCAACGACTACGCTTTATTTGAAGACCTCATGAACGAGGAAAATGAAGACATCTACTTCGCCAAGTTGGATAGCATGAGCCTACCTCCACCACTACTACGAGATGGACAAAAGACGGTCGAGCATGGGATTTTCCCTTCGACCATGGAGGAGAGCGATGATGCCCATCTTATGGCATCCAACCTTGAAGGCGACAAGGTCAAGAATGGTGAGCATGGGATTTTCCCTTCACCAAAGGAAGCGCATGTAATTGAGGAAACCGAACCGAGCCTATCCCCATATTGAGTGATGATGTGGTACAAATCCCATATGAGTATGATGAGAGCCACTAGCCCACTTGAGTGAGAACAAGAGTGAGATGAGTGACTCCACCTTAGGTGAGATTGAGTGCTTCCACTTGGAGGGCATGAGTGATACACCTAGTGCGTTGAGAGTGGTAGTTGATAGGTCAAGTGAGACCATTTCGATTCTAACAACTTGCCCTCTACCTCTAGTGTGTCCTCTTGTGTTGTGCTAGGTTCCATGCATGACAACGCGCCAAGCCATGAAGCAATGATGCCTCAATTAGAGAAGATGTACATGGTGCACGAAGATGATGCTACGCCATGGCTACATCAAGAAACGAAGTCGTCCACAAGGAGGCCACTACTTCCACAACACCCACTTCATATGAGAGGATGAACAAGGTAACAATAAGGGTGTTGATGATGCCATGATCCCACTAGTGGACATGATGAATTGTGAGGATATGCATGCTATGGATGATACTTGTGACATTACATATGCTTCATCACATTCCCATGTGATGCTTTGCCTTTGCATAATATTGATCATGTGGAATTGTTTGATTGCGATATCATTGCCATAAACATGCCATGCTATACATCTTGTGTGTATCCTCCAATTGCTTCGGACTTGCCTTGTCATGCTAGTCATTCAATTTCTCCCGTTGCTTGCGATAAGATGAATGCTTGCTATTTCACTTGTTTTGCTTGCAACAATATTGATGATATGCGTTATAATGAGATGGCCCTCATAGCTTTCTCAGTTTTTGGAGATTTGATGATTGCCATGATAAGCATGTTCCCCACTTGCATACTCACCATGCATCTATGTCATACTTGATTGACATTAATGGTGATATGCACAAGAAGAGATACGTCATGATGGATGATGTGTATCTCTACCATGCACACACGTCCTTCCTTTTATATATGATGTGTTAGGTACTCACACGAGAATGTCAACCTCGGTTGAGCACGAGTTGACAAAAAAAGCTCTAGAGAGCATCCCACAAGTGAGTTCAAGATCGAACCAGCTCTGATACCTTTTGCAAGCTTTGCATCTTTCATGTTGGCAAATTGCTCTTTCCTATGGTTTGCTTGCAAGCATGTTGATAGTATTATCTCGCCTTGTGACATTCATGTTTCTTTGACATTGGATATTGATGCTTGTGTTGTTGCAACAAAAATATTGAACAATTTCTCTTTCCGATGTTTTGAGTGCAACCATAATGCCATTAAGAGCATATATTATCATGAGAGCTTCCAAGAATCTCGTCTTGTTATTGCAACAAACATAAGGACCACTTGCTCTTTCATTGGTTTGTTTGCATACATGTCGCTTTTGATTCCGCTTGGGATACTCATATTCCCATGATATTTGTTATCGATGATTTGTGTGTGACATCCAACATGTCGAACAATTTCTCTTTCCAATGGTTGGTTGGCACACATAATGATGTTGTTTTGGATATTCTTCCTTTTGTTTTTGCCAAATTCTCCTAACTTTGCATCAAGATGTTGATCAAATTTCTATTCGATTGCTTTGAGTGCCACACTAAGACATATATGGAGTTTTTGAGTTCCCACATTTGGATGATGTTCAAATGATTTCCATGCACTTTGACCTTGCATATGCATTCCATTTTCTATACTTGTATTGTGCTAATAGTGTTGTGAACAAGAATGGACATGCCACATTTGACATGCTCCTCTATCATGCACGTAAATATTTGCTTGGTCTTTGTTGTGTGTAGGTACAAATGCATACACGTCAACCTCTACCAACCACGTGTTGAAAAGAAGAACCGAGGAGCTTTACCTATGTCTACCCTTCATCGAGCTATCTCTACAAGATAAGGTGACTTCCTTCTACTTGAGGACTCATGCAATAATCTTCATGAATTGGCTACGCTTTGAGTGTTGCTTCGCTTTTTTTGTGAGCTTTGTAGGCTTCATAGATGGTGAAGGAACATTTAAGTGTTGTCAAGTCAATCTTCTCGAGGACGACTATATGGTGAACCCCAGGATCAAGAAGGTCTCTCGACCTCTTCTACTTTGTGATGAGCATGTAGAGTCGAGGACGACTCTTTTTGAAGGGGGGAGCTAATGTAGCCCGACCTATGGTCATTACCACATCATGGTCTCCAACTTATGCCAAGTCGTCATGGACTCCAAAGGTGAATCCGTTCCTCTATGCGAGCCCACTTCCTACCCTATTGAATGGTATGCTACTTCATACTCCATCACATATGCATGATAGGTTCACACCGACAAGTACGGAGGCAAGGGAGGAAGCCCCCGAAACATCAAACCCGGCAAGACGGAGGCTTGGAAGAGGAGATAGAAGAAGCCACGGCTGAACCACCAGAGTCTCTGGCCTACACCGGAGTCTCCGGTCCTGCCACACAAACACAAAATGCTTAGACAAACACAAAATGCTTAGACAAACCCAAAATGAGTTGCTCTCATAGGATAGGTACACACAAACTAAGATATGGCTACAAGGGTTGACACAAGTTATACCTTAGTTGATGGTGATGATCTTGTGTCGATGGAGCAGGGAAGAGTTTGGGGTCCGTGGTGTCGAAGAGCGCGGCGATGTTGCGGAAGCTATCTGTTAGTTGGTGACACGCACACGGAACACAAACAACAAGTAGACAGATTAGCCAATGCAGAAAAGAGGAAAAATGGGCAAAACTAGCGTCCTGGGCCGGAGACTCCGGTCTTGGGCCGGAGACTCTGGTGTAGACCAGAGACTCCGGTGCACAGGGCCGGAGACTCCGGTGTGGGAGGTCTGCTCGTGTTCTTGAGCGTAAATCCACGCCTAGCAGAGTCCTCAAATCCGCGAAAATTTGGCTGGGAAACGCAGGCAAAAGCTGAACCAACACCTTAGACAAGATTTGGTTGGATCAAAACCACCAATAACACTCCAAAACGACAGATCGATCCAAAGGCAAATTGGGGCTGTTTTTGGGAAATTTTCGAATTTATGGTGGATAGAAGAAAAAATGGGGGGAAATTCGTGATCAACCTTGCTCTTGATACCAAGATGTTATGGGGTAACCCCTTGGGGTGGCCCGATCTTTCACGAATCTCCATGGAGAACGAGGGGGAAAGCGGTGGACGGGGGAAGAAGGGATGAAAACCACGAACACACGCACACAAATCACGATACACGCCGATAACTCACGCCGGTGGCAACCGGTCCAACATAATCTCTAGGATCGGTGTTGGGCGAAGCTCTCTCTCCACGACCAACAACGGGGGCGAGATGCTTGGTGAGATCTTGACGACTTGGGGGCGAGAAACCGAGAACCCAAGGCCTTGTACAACTTGAACGCACTAGGCAAGATCCAAGAGGAGGGTGGATAATAGGGTGCCCCTTGGTAGGAGCATGAGACCAATAGATTGAAAGATCCTCAAAGGGGTGTCCTTAATCTATTATTATCCAAGTCTAGGTTTACATATGAGGGGTGGGGCTTTATATAGGCCAACCACTTAAACAGGGGTAATTCTGGAATAAAACTGGAAGTTTGGGCGAAATTGGGGGTTACATGGGCCAGGCCCAAAAGGCTTTAACATGCCTGGCGACGATCAGTCCGGAGACTCCGGTCAATCTCCGGACCCGACTCCGGAGGGGGCTTCTGGCTGTCCCGGGCTTGGGTCTCTGGTCTGGATCGGAGGAAGGTCCGGAGACTCCGGTGTAGGAGACCCGAGACTCCGGTCTACACCGGAGACTCCGGGTGTGCAGAGCTCCAGCATCTTCTTCTCCTGGTCCTGCTTCCTTGGTGGCTTGGTGTGGTGGTGTTGCTTCATATCTGAGGATACACAACGTAGATGCATGAAGTAGCAAGCCATCCAAAGGTAAACCAAAATCACATGAGGAAAGGAGCGAGTTAACCTTGGCTTGTAGGAGCTTGGCTCGGGCGCGAGTCATTGGTCCACTTGGGGGACTAGGTGTAACTACCTCGGTGAATTACGCTCCTAGATACAAGCCTGGATGAGTGGTAGTGGTTGAAATAGTACGGTGGGGCCCAAAAGCCACTCACTGGTAGTCCTTTCAGACGTCCCAACCACTATCCTCTCAACGGGACCTGTACGAGCGGCGTAATCGGCAGGCGAAGGGATCAACTACGTACACAAGTGGGTATGTACGCAAGCCACCATACAAGAGTACATCAGAGCCATACCATCTAGAAAGAAAGGAAATATAGCAACGCCATACGGCAAGATTCAAATGACCTAGATAGATCTATAATTTAGGATACTTCCTCATACAACACACATCAGAGTATCATGCGGAAGCGACAAACAAAATCCGAGTACGGATAAGAAGCAAATCGGCATAAGATGCCATAGAACTAAGCACATCCCAACTACAGGCCTCACGGATCCCCGTTCCCGGAATCTCTACACCGAACGATCGTTGCCCACATCTTCGGCTTCTTCCACCCAGTATCCGTCCTGTGCGGTACCTGTCCATCTGAACCAAATAATTTATCGTGTGAGACCCTAAGGGTACTCAACAAGACTTAATGCCTCTAAAGGGGACACAACCTGGGGTGACGCAATTGCAGCGAAAGATAAACCCTAGCAGTTCTACAGATAAACGCTAACCATCCGCCTAACCAATGATAGACGGATGTCCGTGAATTAAGAACAGCAGTTATAATGGTAATCTCATCAGATCCATCCTCCTCCCCGCTTACCAACAAGGAAGCGGACGAACAACCACCCCATCCGTTGGCAATTTTATTATCCATTCCATGAGTGTTACACTATTTACTAGTCAAATTACTTAGTCAGATTAAAAGCGGTACTTTAGTTATGCTTGTCTATGATCGAGAAACTGTGCTCCAAGTCGTCCATATCCGCGGACACGGCTTTCAGAAAGTTTTACCCGGCCGGGGTGCACCAATAGCAACACACGCTCGATCAACCTCGGAAAAACCAAATCAAAACCCAACGAGGCTTTCACGACTGAACAATCACAAGAATCAGAAATATTTCAGGGGGCCACCCCATTGAGTAGACCCGCAACGAAGCCAGCTGACTCCGAGGCGGACTCAAGGTTTGCGACAATGGCTGTAAACGACTGGGAACCCGAAAGTGTGGCTGGGCTTGTCGATACCGCGAAAACATTACGCTTACCTAAACAGTACAATGTGCTCCTCGCACAAAAGTAAATACAGAAGTAGCATGGCATAAGTACAAGATAGTAAATAAAACCTCAAACTAGTTTGTGGCCCCAAGAAATAAGACGGAATCAAGCTCTGGCCCAGGGGGGGTCCCATATACCTCCCGGATGTGGATAGCGCGATAAATCAAGGAACAGGAATCAAGTACTCGGGGTCTTACGGGACACAAGTGAGCAGGAAAAACCAAATAGCAGATGTTGCTCACTGGTGCCACTTTCATTAGTTATCCCATACTACTCAGGTTAAGTTGTTTAGGTACCTCATTATCCATCAGACGCTCACATACCCTACACATGCTGTTCTACGACTCGCATGGCTCAAACAACTCCTGTAGTAATGGCTCATGGGATGGAGTAACAAGCTTAGTGGGGTTTTAAAAGTAAAGGCTATGCATACTTGGGATTCAATTTAATGCAATCGCGACTCAATGATGCAAGAATAAGATAGAGGCAATAGGTGCTGTATGTATGCAAGCATGTGGAAGTGCTTGCCTGTCAACTCAGTTGAAGCGAGGGACGGATCTGGGTAGTGCTCCTGGTTCTCTTGATAAACCCCTGCTCAGTGTCTATCCGAGAAAAACCAAACAAACAAGGCCAACATGAATATAGAGCACAAGCATGTGAATAAGATGCGTCAAGCAAACAATCATGCCATGATGAATGATGCACAATTTACATGGCAATAAGGTAGCATGGCATGGTGAGGTGTGGAAGACAAGTAGTAACATTTTAATGGGGTTTTGGATCACAATTGGTTGTCATAACGATTGCTGTTCACTATGTATTTATATGATGCATGCTGCAATTGGAGTTATGGATAGCATAAACAGAAAGGTCTCGTCGAGCTGATCATTTTAGACATATCATTTGTTAAATTTGGAATTATAAATCAAAAGTTGTGAAATTATTTAGTTCCAGTGGCATTTGTGTAATTAACTCAACTTGGAATTTTAAAAATGTCAAATAATATTTTGAATGGCATATTTGAATTCCTC
Source organism: Avena atlantica (assembly GCA_910589765.1). Lineage (NCBI taxonomy): Eukaryota > Viridiplantae > Streptophyta > Magnoliopsida > Poales > Poaceae > Avena > Avena atlantica. Next base: position 7,275 of record CAJUWN010000434.1, on the reverse strand, counting down.
ACATTTTCTGATTCAAAAACATATATTATTTGTATTATTTGGAATTATGAATTTAATTTTATTTTTAGTCAAAATTAGTCAAATTAGGTCAAAGTCAAAGGTTAATTAATTAAATTAATTTTGAAGATATTTGAATAAAGATTTGAATTAACATTCAAAAACAAATCATTTTTCATATAAGGTTTGAATTCAAATTCTAATCCAGGAATAAGTTATGAATGTGTTTGTTTAGTTTAAACAGATTTGTATTTTTAAATTTGAATTGAATTCAAAACAGATGCAGTAAAAGATTTTTGTTACTCAGATCCGCTCCACCCTCACACACTGACGTGTGGGCCAACGGAGGTGGCCCACTCGCGCACAGGGTCAGGGGGACGCGTGGCCAGCCAGGGACCGCGGGTTGGTTTTTATAAACGCGAGGTCTCTCTTTGCAAAATTACAGGTCTCTCTTTGCAAAATTACAGGATAGGAGGGCTGCGGGTTAGGCGTTGGAAAGAGGAGGGGCTAAAATAGAAAAGCGTCCAGGGGGGGTCGGTTAGACTGACGGACTGAATTTGACGTTTTGCAGAAACTGCTAGCTTGTGCGATCTTTGGGCGACGATGGCGAGCAAACGAAGGCAGATCTCTCGATGCCGCAAAAAGGAGAAATGCAGAGGGACGATAGGGCTACACTTTTTGTGTTTGAAGCTTCGCCAGCGGAGGTCTGTAGCGGCCGGGAATCAAGGAAGAACAGAGGCCGGCCGAGTGCCAAAAACTGCCGCAGTTCGTCAGGAAAAGAGGGCTTTCCCCTCTGATCTTTCGAGGACGAAGGCGAAGGATTCCTTGCGAAAACGGAGATGGTACAAAAACGAAAAACGTAGAGGGATGATAGATCTCGAACTTTTATTCAGGAGAGATTCGCATTAGATCGACAGAGGCGTCGGGGCAACGGCCGAAACAGAGGCTGGCGGCGGCAATCTGTCTGTGCCCGGCTGCCGCTCTGCAGAGACGCGCGCGCGGCGGGGTGTCGAGTGCGTCTGCCGGCGCGGCGACGCGGCGAGCGAGAGAGAGTCGCGGCGGACCAGGGAGAGAGAGGGGAGGAGGCGCTCACAGGGAGGTCGATGATGCTCGCGGCGAGGTGACGGTTGCCGACGGAAGTGACGACGGCGGTGGCGGTGAACACGGCGGCCAAGGCTGTGGCCAGTCTCCCGGCGAGCTCCTGGTGCACACCCGCGTCCGGTCCGGTGACGACGAAGAAGCAGGTGGAGCTCCTTGTCCTCCTGGTTCTTCTTGGGAGCTACAGGATGGCGAGGCAAAGAGGTAGGCGGGGTAGGGTTTTGGTCAGAGGTTGCTGGCTGTTGGAGGAAGAAGGGTTCGGCCTAGACGGGGCTGATGGTGGATGGTGCTGGGGTGGAGGCGAGCTGGTGTGATTAGGGATAAGGGAGGAGAGGAGAGGCACATGGGATGGAGGTGCCACCTTTATGCCAAAAAGGAGAAAGGGAGGGGGGATCGGGTGGCTAGGGTTTTCCTACCCTCCTCTTGTCCTGTAGCCAAAGAGAAAAGAGGGCCCAGGGGAGGAGGGGAAGCTCGTGGCTGGTCCAGGGAGAGGGAGGGCAGGCAAACCAGGGTGGAAGGAGAGGCTGGCTCGGTTGTAGGGGGTAGGCCCGGCTAGGTTTAGTAGGAGGGAAAGAGAGGGAAGCTTCAGCATGAGGTAGAGGCTAGGTGGGGTGGCATCGGTTAGGAGATAGGTTAGGGTGAGGATGAGGTCAAACATAACTAGGGTTTAGGTTAGAACTAGGCTAGAGAAGAGAGGAGGTAGAGAGGTGATAAGGGGTGGTGATTTGGTTGAGATTAGCAAGGGTGTGGTGTAGGTCTTTAGCTAGAATGGTTATGGCATGGGGTAGATTTAGGTTTTGCTAAGAGGGGGTATGGATAGAGGGAGGTGGTGTACTTGATCATGCATGCTTGGGCAAGATCACACAAAAAACAAAACAAGGAAAAGGGAGAGGGGGAAGAGAGATATGGTGGTAGAAATTGAGCAAGAACAACATGGTTCAAGCAAGAGAAAAGATAGAGGTAGAGATGATCACCCAACTACAAAACAAACCAAAGACAAACACTAGATGGCACTTGCATGGCTCATGCAAAATATCTAATGCCATGTTTATTCTTGTGAAAACAATAAAACAATAATATCACATGGCATTATCCATATGCATTCCCAGAAGTGGAAAAAGCCAAGCAAGGAAAAGAGGAAGGTTCCAGATGGAGTAGATGGATATGATCACATGTGATGATAATTGGGTCTTGCTAGTGTGTATATGCCACTAGGTATTTAATAAGCTCACAAAATATCTCCACATGATGATAAACCCCACAAACACACATATGGAAGCTGGGAAAAAGGTCCCACTCACAAGGCATGCAAAGATGGCCATGTGGCTCTCATGCATCAATAAGGTGAAAACAAAATGATGCCAAGATGAGAACATGTGGAAAAGAAAAGGATCCATCCCAACCCACATGAGCTAGAAGTAAACCTCTAAATGCCAAGCTCATATTTAGTTGGATGGTGGAATTATAAGGTGGTGTGAAAGAAAGGTGGTGGAGGTTAAAAGAGATATGCCCCCAACTCAACTTGGGCATTTAACAATATATCAAGAGCCAAATACAATATCAAGAGGCAAATACAATTAATAATGCACATGAGATAAGAACCAAACAAGAAAGGGGTTTTGTATGATGCTCAATGCAAGGTGGCATGATGACATGAGCATGACATGGTGATGATGCAACAATTATATGTTGGAAGTGGTCCTTTTCTTAATATAACAAGTAGCATTACAGGTGTTAGACAACTGGGATGCTACAACTCTCCCCCACTAAACAGGAATCTCGCCCCGAGATTCTAGGAAGAAGAAGAAGATACAAAGAGAGAAGGATGGTTGGCGCGGAGTTCATCTTCACGCTCCCATGTGTGGCTTCATCAACAGAATGGTGTGACCACTGCACCTTGCAAAACTTGATGGACTTGTTGCGCGTCCTTCGTTCTGCGGTCTCAAGGATTTTGGTGGGGTGTTCTTGATAAGACAAGTCTTCTTGGAGGTCGATTAGCTCATGGTCCACTGTCCTGCCGGGATCTTTGAAGCACTTCTTGAGCTGAGAGATGTGGAAAACATCATGGACTTTGAGTTTTTCCGGAAGCTCCAGTGCATAAGCAACTTCTCCTCTTCTACCACGTATCTTGAAAGGACCGATGTATCTAGGAGCCAACTTTCCTTTGATACCGAAGCGGTGTGTTCCTCTCATGGGAGTGACACGAAGGTACACGAGATCACCAGGGGCATATACCATATCCGTGTGTTTCCTGTCATAGTTGCTCTTCTGACGACTCTGAGCAATCTTCAGGTTCTCCAGAATGATATGCACCTTCTCCTCTGCCTGAGTTACAATGTCAGGGCCAAAACAGATTCTTTCTCCTGCACCTGACCAACCAATCGGAGTTCTGCACTTGCGTCCATAGAGCCTCCTCGAATGGTGCCAATCAGACTCTCTTCTGGAAGCTGTTGTTATAGGAGAATTCAGCATATGGAAGACATTCCTCCCACTTCATGCCAAACGAGATGACGCAAGCTCGAAGCATATCCTCCAGAATCTGATTGATTCTTTCCACTTGTCCTTGCGACTGAGGGTGGTAAAGCAGTGCTGAAGTTCAACTTTGTTCCCAAAGCTTTTTGGAAACTCTCCCAGAACTTTGAGGTGAAGATGCTCCCACGGTCTAACTGATTTCAAGTGGAACCCCATACAGAGAGACAATTCTGTTGATATAGAGCTCAGCCAACTGAATTCCAGAAATTGTTTCTTTGACTGGGAAGAAATGAGCCACTTTAGAAAGCCTGTCGATGACAACAAAAATTGCATTGTTGCCCTTCTGCGACCTGGAAAACCAGTGATGAAGTCCATCTCTACTTTCTCCCATTTCCATTCCGGAGGTTTTCAGTGGCTGTAGAAGACCAAATGGTTTCTGATGGACAACCTTCACTCTGCGGCAGACATCACATTCCGAGACATACTTGGCACAATACCGTTTCAACCCAGGCCAACAGTATTGTGTTTTCAAGTCCATGTACATCTTTGTGCTGCCAGGATGGATAGAAAGAACCGAATCATGTGCCTCCTTGAGAACTTTGTCTCTCAGACCCGGGTGTAGTTTGGAACAAAACATCCGGTGTTCAAAGAAGAGCGTGCCTTGATCATCAACGTGGAAGGATTCATACTTCGGAAGGTCAAGCTTAGAGATGAGCTTTTGGTGTGCGGGTCACCAAGCTGACGAGAGCGAATCTGTTCTTCCAAGAGAGGAGTAGCCAGAAGGTTCAGGAGATGCCCCCTGTTCCACAATTTCCAGGTTGAGCTGACGACGAATTCCTCGCACAAGAGAGGTTGTTGCTCTTCCACCATGAGGTTGTTGACATAAGCTTTACGGCTCAGCGCATCTGCCATGACGTTGCTTTGCCTGGAGTGTAGTTGATGGTCACATCAAAGTCATTGATTGCTTCAATCCATCTCCTCTGCCGAAGGTTGAGATCAGGCTGAGTGAAGATATACTTCAAACTCTTGTGGTCCGAAAAAGATCTCACAACGGTTACCAAGCAAGTAGTGCCTCCATAGCTTCAAAGCAAAGACAACTGCTGCTAGCTCGAGGTCATGTGTGGGATAGTTGATCTCATGCGTCTTCAACTGACGAGAGGCATACGCAACCACCTGTTTCTCTTGCATAAGGACCGCACCCAATCCTTGCAAAGAGGCGTCGCAGAATATCTGGAAAGGCTTAGATGTATCTGGAGGAACCAAGACTGGTGTGGAAGTGGAGCTTCTCTTTGAGTGTCTCAAAACTTTCTTGACAAGCAGGGGTCCATAGGTACTTCTTGCCTTTCTTGAGGAGATCGGGATCGGTTAAGAGGCTTTGCTATCTTCGAGAAGTTCTGAACAAAACGACGGCAATAGCTAGCCAAGCCGAGAAAACTCCGCACTTCCTTGACATTAGCAGGAGGAAGCCATTCAAACTATGTCTTCACGGTTTCCGGGTTGACTGCAATGCCCTTGGCAGAGATAACATGACCCAAGTATTGTTACTTCAGGCAGCCAAAACTCACACTTAGAGAACTTTGCATACAAGCGGTTCTCACGAAGCTTGTTCAGGACACACCGCAGGTGTTCTTCATGCTCCTCCTTAGACTTGGAATAAACCAGAATGTCATCCAGATATACCACACAAACTTATCAAGGTACTCCATGAAAACGGAGTTCATCAGCCTCGAGAAGGTAGCAGGTGCGGTTGGTGAGACCGAAAGACATGACCGTGTACTCATACAGCCATAGCGGGTGGTGAAAGCTGTTTTGGGCACATCTTCTTTGTGAATTTTATTTGGTGTACCACTTCTCACTTCTCAGTCTAGCTTAGAGAACACCACAGCTCCTGCTAGCTGATCAAAAAGATCATTTATCCGTGGGAGAGGATATTTGTTCTTGATGGTTTTAGCATTGAGAGCCCGGTAATCAACACATAGCCTATCGGTTCTGTCACGCTTCTTCACAAAGATTGTGGGCTACCCCAAAGACGAAGTGCTATGTTGAATGAAACCCAACTTCTCTTGTTCATCAAGTTGTCGTTTGAGTTCAGCCAACTCAGAAGGACCCATTTTATATGACCGCTTGGAGATAGGAGCCGTTCCAGGTTCAAGCTCAATCACGAATTAACCTCGCGATCCGGAGGCATACCCGGCAACTCTTCAGGAAAGACATCTGGGAACTCACAGACCACTGGTACACTCTGAATAGCTTCCATAGCATCATTATTCAGACCGCCAAGGAAAAGAGCTGGACAGCAGGAGTCAGACTTGGAGGAAAACGACTATACGGCCTTCAGGAATCTTCAGAGACACTGAGCGTTCAGCACAATCAATCAAAGCTGCATTTGCTGTCAACCAATCCATGCCCAAGATGACATCAATGTCAGAGTTTCCCAGAACAATTAAAGAAGCCAAGAAGGAAGAACCACCAATCTCAACTTGATTGCCATGACTGATCTTAGATGCTACCATATTTGCTCCAGGAGAAAGAACCATTAACCGCTTGGGAAGAGGATCTGACGCTAAACCCATTCTCACTTGCAAACTTCATCGAAACAAAGAATGCGATGCACCAGAATCAAAGAGAACTCGTGCAGGGACTGATTAACGGAAAGCCTACCCATCACAACTCCAGGTGCGAGCTCAGCTTGAGAGGCGTTGACGCAGTTGACACGAACAACCGCAGACCGGGCTTGGTGTTGATGTTGAGAGCCCGAGGCGGTGGTGCACGAACCGAAGGAGAGCTTGTTGCAGATCTTGGCGGGGGTGGAGGGAGAGCTTTGTTCTTCATTGGGCAGTTCCAGTTGGGATGTCCATGATCTCCACATGTGAAACAAGCACCATGTGGACGTGGAGCAGAGTAGCCAGGGACTCCGCCAGGCGCTCCAGGGTAATGGTTGTTGTAGCCCCTGGGAGCCGCAGTGGTGAAGTTTGGTGGCCTTGACGCGAAAACTTGCAGGTCTTGGTGGAGCCGGGAGCGACGGTGGGGTGTTAGGAACCCAGACACGCCGCTTAGAAGGAGCTGCCATAACTGCAGAGCTTGATGCCTCCCTGCTGTGTTTCTTGGACTCCTCGAACATTGCCTGCTTGCCTCCTCTTGCAGTGCTGTGTGCTGTAGTCCAGGAAGGTTGCCGGTCTTGCATGCGTGATTGCATACTTGATCGCCGCATTGAGCCCTTGCCTGAACCTTTTCTGCTTCTTCTTGTCATCAGATACCTCATCACCCACCATAACGAGCGATTCATGAAGTTCCTGATATAGGTGTTGACTTTATCATTTCCCTGCTTCAGGTTGAGGAAAGCCTCCTTCATCCTTTCCATCACAATCTCTGAGAGAAACTGCTCTTTGAACGCTCCCGTGAACCTCTCCCAGTTGGCTGGAACCCAGTGCAGCTTGCCTTCAAGTAGTTCTCCCACCCAAGAGCTGCATCTCCCTTGAGAGGTGGGTAGCACACTTGACCCACTCCTGCTCCGAACATCAGCAGTCCGAGCAACCTTGAGATCTCACGCAGCCCCTCATCCGCGTCCAGAGGTCGGTCAGAAACATCAAACTGACGAGGGTTGAACTTGGGAAGCTCTTGATGTCTCCACGCTTGGAGGTGGAGGTAGTGGAGCAAACTCGTTTCTTCTGACACTCTCCTCAACGCGCTGCTGGTTCTCTTGCATAG